>ML777610.1:883782-932906 GCA_009831015.1 Picea engelmannii
TATAATGACATTTTTAAAGATGGTTTAATTATGGACTCATTCTTCCCAATGTGTTGGGAGGATTCTCGTAGCTTCCAATCTTTAACAATGACTTTGACATTGATGCTAAATATGACATTGAATTTAATGCAAAAGCTGATGTTGAATTGAACTAACCATTAGAAAAAACTATAGGTCTTGCCAGTAACATGTATAACTTCTCCTTGTGAATACCAAGTACTATTGTTGTGTCTAGAGTAGCTTCCCTTGAATACACAAGTACCTGTTCATTCTAGAATGTGATTGCATATCCTTCATCCTCACATGTTTCAACTGAGAGTAGGTTTATCTTTAAGTATGGAAAATACAACATATGTTCTATTCCAAAAAAATCCTCTAGACTCGAGCTAGAATATTACATATCCATACCATATTATTACTTGTTTAGTGTTGGTTCTAGATCCCACATAACAATCTATTTTAGATTCTAAGAAATTCAAAAATATTGATCTCATCCTAGTGATGCGGTGAGATGAGGCACTTTCCATAAACGATTCTTCAATGTATTCATATATCATATGGAGCTTTTAGTAAGACCATTAACTTCATTTGGAGATGTTTCTTGTTATCTTACAAGTGCCTTTACATATTTCCTATTCTGCTTCAGAAATAAGTGCAGGTAAAGTGTCCAACACTTCTCAATCTGGTGTCCATGCATATCACAACAAGAGTAGAGTGTCTTGTTCCACTATACCTTCCTATCATACCTATTTTTTCTCTGACTTCAGGAATGATCTACCTTCTTCTTGGATGGTTTTACTTGCACATACTTTCTCCTTTGAATATTCTCCACACCATAGTTTCTAGTTTAATAGGAAGCACATGGATAAATAGGTCATTCACCAGTGGGAAAATTATTCATTCCTTCTCTTGTAACATGCACATATTCCTATGGAGATTCCTTACACATGTTACATTTTTTTTAGACTCAAAGGTAAGGACAAATGTTTATGTATAACTTATTCATCTAAAGTTCTCTTTTCTTCAGCTACCCTCGAACATTCTCTATCTTGATGGGAAAAAGAATAATATGAAGAGTCATATTTCTCGATCATTCTCTTTGAAAGAGGTAGTCTCTTTTGCATAAAAGACTCTAAATTATTACCCTGCCAATATTCATTGATTAGTATTGATGGTGCCAATACTTGATTTCTAATTTAAATCTTTCTTTCAAACTCATGGAAAATACTCATGCGAAAATATCCATGACATATCAGTCAATCTTCCAGCCTCTTCTTCCCTTCCTCAATATTTTGCGACTACATCCTCAACTCATAAGTCTCCTTCTATATTTTTCAATTAATGTTTTTATGGAGCCTCAATTTCATGAGAACTTTACTCATCTTGCCTTCTTGATAATAGCTTTCAAAATATTCACCAATTGAATTCTTGCATCCCATCACATCAACAACTTGCAACACGTGTCAAAACTAGCTATGATACCACTTGATCCAAAAATACTTAGACACCACTTATTTCTTTAATTATATACATGCAATATCTAACTTGATCTAGAATATTTACCGATCGTATAAAGTTGGTTTGAATAATTATGTTGACATGCTCTTTATCGAAAAGCTCATGAAATGATGATTAGTTTGTTGAATAGTGACATGACACAATAGAAAATAAAAGAACCCAAATCACATATAGATAACATACTTTTGTTTGATCTTTAAGTTCCCTTGAATCCAATGAAAATTTCTTTCCCCATCTAAAATATCCAAAAATCAAGACAATATGTTCTCATAAAAGCCAATTTAATTGACTCTCTTTAATTCCATCACTCAAAACAATAAAAAAATTCACCATTGAAATCCTTGTCAAATTCTAATAAATTTTACTATAAAGTTCACCAAATTCCGAACCAGCTCAATTTCACCCTCTTCGTCACCCAAAACAATGCACCAAATGTTAATTAATGAAAATCTGAGATAATACTATTACAAATGACTTCAAATCACCAAATAGACCTCAAATTCATCATTCTTGTTAAAAATCATGAAAAATGAGTATAAACATGACTATTCCATCAATATATCTCATGGAACACTTTACGAGACAACATATTTAACCTCTTCTTTTGCATGTACTTTGATACATATGTACCTCCTCATGATCCATACTATATATTTTAACTTTGTACAATATTTTGCTGCAAATAGATTTTCAATAAAAGAACAAAAATAATAAAATGGCAAATACACACATTACACAGAGATTTTTCCCCTGGAAACCCAAACCGCGAAAACCAACATATTCTATATTCATTCATAGTGATACATTGTTTACAATACAATATATATAGGAGCCAGGGACATCGAAAACCCTAACCTAATTCCATGGAATAGTCAACAACCCTAATTCCTTAACCAAAAATAGAAAACCATTGGCAAAAACCATGTGCCAAAAAACTACCCAACAATGGACATGAAAATCGAGGTGACAGGATAAATGAGTCAAATATATGACACATTTCTCGAGGAATTTTTTTTATCAGGGGGGCTACCCCCAAACCCCAGTGTATGGGGACTATTTCCCCCTTACACGCCAGACGAAACATAGCATACACTAAAGCTAGTCATGTAAAGAATATAACAAATACCCAACACTATCCCACTTGTTATTTTCTTTTCACATAGGGGGTTACAGGGTTACATAGTCAACTATCCAACATAGCAATGCCCATGGATCCTCTACACCAAGAGAACCTCTCAGTGCTCACAAATTTTGTTAATTAATCTAGAACATTCTTCAAAGTGTCCACCTTCATTAACAACACTTTATTTTATTCAACCATGTGATATTGAATATCAATATGCTTTGTATTTGAATGATAAGTCGGGTTCTTCGGCAGAAAATTTTCACTCTAATTGTGACAATATATCCTTACAACTTCTATACCAACCCAATACTTGAACACAATCTTTGTAACCATATTGTTTCCTTACATGCATGGGTGCATGCCATGTATTCAAATTCTATAGTTGAAAGTGCCATTGCAACCTGTATTTTGCTCATCCAACTGTTTGCTCCTCTAAATAGGTTAAACACATACCTGCTTGTAGATCTCCTACGATCTAGATATCCATCCCAATTTGCATCCACAAAGCCATTTATGTCCAACACTCTATCCAATCCTAGTCTTCCTTGGTAGAACAATCCATAGCTAGTAGTGCCACGTAAATACCTGAAAACCCTTTTTACTTTTGTCCAATTCCCCTTCCCCGGTTTTGACATATACCTTCTAAAGACTGCCACTACATGTGTAATATCTGATCTAGTACAGACCATTGGATACATTAAACTTCCAACTGCACTCGCATATAGAACATGAGACATGTCCTCCTCCTCTTCTTGTGTCTTGGGACACTGATCCACAGATAACTTTACACCAACAATAATAGGGACCTTGACTGGTTTACATTCCTACATATTAAACCCCTGCAATATTATCTCGACATATTTTATCTGATTTAACTAGAGTTTCCTCTTTTTTTGATCTCTTTTAATTTCCATGCCCAAAATGAAATTTGAACTACACATGTCCTTCATGTCAAATTTAGAGGACAAATAAGTTTTCACATCCTGCATAATCTCCTTTTTGTTTCCTATCAGCAACATGTCATCCACATACAAAACCAAATAAATAGAATGATCACCAATTGATTTAAAATACACATAGTGATCATCTTTGCTTCTTCTGAAGCCAAGTCCCAATATATATGTATCAAATTTTTTATATGACATCCTTGGTGATTATTTTAAACCATACAAGGACCTTTTCATCTTGCATACCGACTCTTTATTTCCCTTCATAACAAAGACTTCTGGCTGCTTCATATAGATTTCTTATTCCATATCTGCATGTATGAATGTTGTCTTCACATCCATTTGTTATACTTCAAAATAAAATGCAACAACAATATATAAAATAAATCTTATATAAGTTAATTTGGAAACAAGAGAAAAAATCTCACCAAAATCAATTCCCTCAACTTGGGAATAACCCTTTGCTACTAACTGAGCTTTGTATTTCTACACATTGCCTTCTGCATTCAATTTCTTTTCAAATACCCATTTTCTTCTAATGGGATTTCTTCCAGTCGAGAACTCCACTATATCTGAAGACTTGTTTTTATCCAAGACTGTCATTTTTTCATCCATGGCCTTTTTCCAAAGGTTTCCATCCTCTGAATCCACTCCCTCCCTTATAGTTCTAGGATCATCATCAGTAATAGACAAGGAGAAATTCGAACGGAAATCAAATGGATTATACCTTTCTAGTAACCTTGTTTCTCAAACCGATCTCCTCAATACTAGAGTATGATAATCTTATTATTTTTATTCCCATTATTCTCTAGAGTCTAATTCATCATCCTTTAAATCAAACTCTAATTCCTTCATTTCTCTAGATACCACATCTCGTCTATACACAACCTTCATAGTTTCTGGTTTCCAAATCTTATAAACTTTGATACCATATTCATACCCAATAAAGATACATTTTTCATCCTTTTTTATATAGATTACTCTTGTTTTCCTTTGGAACATTAACATATGCCTCACAACCAAATACCTTGAGATCTGTGAGAAAAGGTTTCTTACCAATCCATGCGTCTTGTGGAGTCTTGTCATACAACATTGATGAGGGTGATCCGTTGACTAGGTAACATGCAATACCCATTTCCTTTGCCAAGAATTCTTTCCTTAACTTGGCACCACTGAGAATGCACCTTGATATTTTCATCAGCATCATGTTCATCCTTTCTACAACTCCATTATGTTGAGGTGTATATGGAGTAGTATTCTTCCTTTCTATAACACATTTCTTACATAATTCTTAAAATTCATTCCCGTAGAACTCTCCGCCATTATCTATCCTCAACACCTTAATTATTTTCTCTATTTGATTCTCAACAAGAGCCTTCAAATATTTAATCCTACCAAAGAATTCAAATTTCTTCCTGAGGAAATCCCAATATTCCTCGAGAAGTAATATATAAATGAGACATAGTACATAAATTTTCTCAATGATGGAACCAACACATGTCCAAACACAACACCGTGAACCAGATGTAAAATTCCTTTTTCCCTCATTGCACCCAAGGGGAATGTTACTCGATTCCACTTCCCGCATACACAATGTTCACATAAATAAAAATCTAGAGAGTAGTTAGACATACCTTCAGCCATACCTTTATTGTGTAGTAGTCGAAGACCCTTCTCTCTAATATGCCCCTGTCTTTGATGCCACAACATAACCTCTTCTCCAAAGACTGTAGGAGTTCTTTCTTTTTCAAATCGAATATCAAGAACAATGAAATTATTACACACATCACTAATAGTTCTTCCTTGCAGCTTATACAAAATTCCAAACCAAAATCCCTTCAACAACACCATTGCTCCTCAAACCATCCTGTAGGTTTCCATTTAAAATATTGTTTTTACCCCTCCATCGTCCATTTTGATTGCAAAAATCAAATTTATGGCCAAACCTAGGATGTGCAGAACACCAAGTAGTGTTCTAATCCTTCCATTTATGAGCCTCAGCTTGACTTTTATTAGTCCTATGATTTTGGTTGTCGAGTCATCAACTAGGAAAACATTACCTCCATCATAACTTTCATATTCACAGAACCACTCCCTATGGGGAGTCATATGATAGGATGCACCTAAGTCAACCAACCATGCCTCATGATATTCATTTGTGATTGAATAAGCTAGTTACACATCCCCTCCTTCATTGGAGGTATTTTCTTTTGTAGAAGGAACTTCTTTACATCCCTTCTTTTTCTCAATTTTGGATCTACACTGCATCTTGTAGTGCCCTTCTTTTCCACATCTCCAACAAACCTTTACAAACTTTTTGGGAGATTTAGATATACCATTAGACTTATATCTCCCACTTGAGGAATTAGATCTATTTCCTTCTTGGGAGCATCCTCTTGCAAATAATGCATATGTGCTCTGTCCTTCCATGTTATTTTGTCTCATATCCTCCAACAACAAGGATGAGACCACTCCATAAAAATTCAAGGAAGTTGTATTACTATCTATGGCCACAACCAGATTATCATGCGTGTCTAGTAAAGAGAAGAGTAAACCGATACACTTATCTTCATCTAAAATTATAATCTCAATAGATATTAACCAACTTACCATAGTATTGAGGGTGTTCAAGTGCTCTTCCATTGAGTCTCCATCTCTCATCCTCGGGTTATTCAACTTCATTATTAGGAAAACTTTATTTACTAGGGACTTATACTAATAAAACTTCCCCAACTTATCCCATAAATATTTGGTTGTAGATTCCTCTGACACATTTAGTAATAATGAATCTAAGAGACATAGTCGGATTGTGTTCTTTGCCTTCTGATCCAAGCTTTTCCATTCATCCAATGAAGTTCCTATAGGTGTAGTACCTAGATCCACCACGATCCACTGATCTCTATCCACCAAAAAAAATTCCATATTGAGCTACCACGGCTCAAAAAATTTCCCATTAAACTTATCAATCTCCATTTCCAAACTTCTTGCCATTTATTTTCACCTAAAAGGTCAACACCACATATCATAGTCCCACTGTAACAAGGTTTATCATAGTCTCGAGCCAAACCGTTGACCACAAAGGAATCCCCCTGAAGCCAACAAATATTTGATACCAAATGTATATTTTAACCTTGTATAATATTTTACTGCAAACAAATTCTCAATAAAATAACATTAAAGATACAATGGAAACTATGCACATTACACATATATTTCCCCCGTGGAAACCCAAACCCAGAAAACCAAAATATTCTATATTCATTCATAGTAATAGATTGTTTACAATACAATATACATATAAGATCCAATGACATCCGAATCCCTTACATAATGACCTAGATTAGTCAACAACACTAATTCCTTAATTGAAAATAGAAAACTATCATAAAAAACTATGTCGAAAAGCCTCCCAACAATGGACACGAAAATAGTGGCGACACAAAAAAAGAGGAAAAATGCAACACGTTTCCTGAGGAAAAAACAAATTTCTCCAAGGCACCACCTCCAAATCGCCATGCAGGGGGGATATCACCCCCCTACAACCCCCCTGCATTCTCGACACAATCTAGGAGACGCTAAAGCTAGTCACACAAATAATATAACACATACCCTACATCAAAAAATTATGCCACCTCGAGATCCATGCTGACCTCAAAATCCATGCATACCTTATATTGTGTGCATATTTGGATCCACACCCAATATATAGGCTCGGGCCTCTAAACCTCACCCAAATTATTTGGAAACTTCATTACTAATTATAGAAGAATAATGGAATAAGTGGGTGGTTGGGCCTAACGGTTCAACCGTTGGCTATATTTAGCAGAGGTACGGGGTTACATTCCCAACGATCCTTTTCATATTCAATGGTTAAAGTTTTAAATATATGGTATGTTTGTTTGGAGGTTAAAACTATCCTCCCTTTTGTTGCCCAAACAAAACCTATTATAAATTTAAATACAATGTTTACCACATGTATGTTAAGTCTCATGTGGTGGTGAGTTGGTAATGGGGGCTATGCTAATCCTTTTGGAGGTTATGGAGGTCATAGTTTTGATCGTCGTCTACTCCATAATTTTTCTAACCCATGTAAATATAGTCCAATGGGAGGTTGCCACTTGGTGGCCTCTCATTGACTCGTACCTTTCCACTTGTCAATGTAGGATTCGCCCACTTGTGCATCACTTTTCAACCTGTAATTGGACCTCTAGGATTGTTCCATTAGCAATCATCTTCCAATAATAATGTACCACATGTCACCCTTGCATTGGTGACATGTGTCACCCTCTTTTCCCATGTGGACTTTGACCTTTGACTTGGTTTGGCTAGAACTTTAATTACTCATAACGTTTTCATGCAAACTCCATTTGACTTGTCGTTTGCACATTTGGAAATCTAATGACGTGATCCACACATTGACGACATTTTCAAGAAAATTTGGGATAGTCAAATTTTGAGCATCTATGAATCCCCTGGTACCCCTGTGAGTGTTCTCGATCCTATTGGACCTTTGTGAGCATTCCTCATGGATCAATGTTGGCAAGGCCCAAGAAACTGTGGAGATTAGTCATTGACTTTAGAGTATACCAATCATAGATGACTTGGATCTTGGCTAGATCCACATGTACACCCTGCTCATCCATGATGCATCCCAAATATTGTATTGTTTCCATGTTGAAGGATCCTTTCTCCTAGTTGGCATATAGCTTGTGTTATCATAGGGTTCCCAAGACCTGTTGAATATGCTCCAAATGTTCCTCCCAGGTTTTGTTGAAGATGAGGATGCCATCCAAATATACAACCACAAAGGAGTTTGTGAATGGCCATAATAGATCATCCATCATCTACGTGAATTATGACGGATCATAATTCAAGTCAAAATGCATGACTAACCACTGATAAAGACCTTCTTTATACTTGAATGTCATCTTCCACACATCGGTTTTCTCAATCGACACCTAGTGGTAGCCCAACCTCAAATCAATCTTACTAAAAAAGTTGGCTCCCTTGAGTTGATCGAGAAGATCATCAATCCGAGAAATTGGGTACCGGTTCTTGATTGTGATCTTGTTCAATTCTCTTTAATCAATACACATTTTCCATGTACCATCCTTCTTCTATACCTAAACAATTGGGATACCGCAAGGTGAGGAGATTGGTCTGATGTCGCCCTTCAGAATTAACTCTTGGATCTGGTGTTTGATTTATTCATTCTCTATAAGAGAAATCCTATACACAAGGTCATTAGGCAGAGGATAATTGAGTGTCATAGCAATTGAGTTCTTTACCTAACATTGCGCAGGTACCCCAATAGGCAAAGTGAATATGTCCTTATATTCTTGTACTATTTTTTCCACCTATCGGTGTTGTGTAGAGAGACCCCATGTAGAGGTTTCAATATTTTCAGTGACCTTTTTTTCACCTTTCGACCGAACCATAAAGAGGACAAACCTCATAGTCTGAAGGACCACCTTTATACACTACTTTGTGGAGATCAGAGAAATTGCAGCCTTTGGTACTTCCTTCAATACCCTATAGATTTGATGTCCCAAAGTAATAATGACACTATGGGTCATAAATTCATAACAAAGATGACAGTTCCAGATATATGTTTGACCTAAAAAAACATCACAAACTTCAAGGGGGGAAACATCAAAAAATACCTCGTCTTTGAAGGGTTTGATTCCTAAAGTGCAAGAGACATTGCTAGATGGTGTGTATGTCTCTCCCCTGGATTAGACAATCGATGGTGTATGGATGAGGATGTGGATTCATTATCAGGTTCAACCTCTTGAAAACCTATTCTAAGATAAGGTTATTCTATATACTGTTGTCAAAAATGAAATGGAGTGGGGTCCCCTTCATGAGAATTTGTGAGTGGAAGAGGTGCTCCCCTTCTACAAGCTCCTCCAGTTCCTATGGATGGACTTTTGTGGTAGCAATGGTGACATTAGGTTCAACGTCAATGATCTTCTTTCTATTTTTTGGTTCTGAATCAGAGTCTGAGTCATTATCTAACCCTAGGGATTTTGTCTTAACCAAAAATGACCTTTTTTTAGTGACATTCATCAATATTTTTCAAAGAGTTTTTTTGAACTCGCACCACTTTCCAGTGTCCCTTTTTGACTTCCCATTACCCTTCTTTATTGGTTCCTTGGGATGGTTATCTTGGGGATAGAAATCCTTTCTTTTTCCTTTGGCCTAGGATTTAGGGCCACCCTTAGAATACTTTGTACT
Source organism: Picea engelmannii (assembly GCA_009831015.1). Classification (NCBI taxonomy): domain Eukaryota; kingdom Viridiplantae; phylum Streptophyta; class Pinopsida; order Pinales; family Pinaceae; genus Picea; species Picea engelmannii. The sequence continues at coordinate 893,611 of ML777610.1, forward strand.
TTGTATATTTTCATACATGAACTCATGCTTGTTCTGTTGCTTAAATTTATGCTCGATTTTGACAGTATATAGATAATTGACTCCCAATAATGAGATGTCCAGAAAATCCATTTTGGTTTGGATGTACCTATGTAGAGATCCATGTTATTTTAGGATAATATGTCACTCAAAGTATTTAATACCATGCTTTATGCGCAAGGTATTGAAGGTATTTATGAACTCCAACACTGCTTGGCCCCTCTCTTGAAGCAATGTGGTCCATCTAATTTACTATTCCTCATCATTTCCAATAGGGTAATATTGTTCCTTGAGGGCATTAGTAAAATATTCCAAAGTGGGTCCTAGCCCACAAATTGCAAATAATTCCTCAACATGTTGCTGATAATAATTCTCCCACCAATATAGTCCATTGGATGTATATTGGGTGGTTGGGAGGAATGATTGTTACCCTCCCCACCCAGGTTCAATTCCTTGTGAGTGACATGTTATGCCCTTAAATGGGATATTCCAAAATACCCGCCCTCCCTATGTTGTCTCATGGATTCTGGGGAGGTTTACATGGACATAGAGAGCATTGATATCCAGTGTCGTGAACCACATAAAAAAAATAAAAAAAAACTCCCACCAATATATGACATGGGGAAGGGACTTAAGGAACACTAAGCAGTTTTTTTCGTTGTTGTAAAATTTTGAACAGAGAAATAAACCTCTAATAGACTTAACCATTTTTGCAAAGTGCCAGAATCTATCTAGCATTAAAATAAAGAAATATAAAGTTAAAATTTTCCTTTAAGGGTGTCACACTTCTGAAGTGACTACTGGTTGAAGGTCTTTCCATTCTTGTCAGCAACCATCAAATGATCTGAGGAAAATTATCCATCATCTCGTTCCTTTGTCATGCGAGGGCTTCCTCGAGAAAAAGTTTGAAGGGATATCTTTCCTTGTCATCCCTCTTTTCTTCCACCATGGGAGGTTACTTGGACGTGCAAGAGTGTTTATATTCAAGAGAAACAAGATCGAGACCCAACTCTATATACCCTGACCTCGTCGGGGAAATGCACTCAGAACGATAAGGAGTAGATTTCTTTGATACCATTGATCCAGATTATTTTGATAACAATAGGAAGATAGAAAAATAATAGAGATATAACAAGGAAATACACACACACACAAATATATATATATATATATGGCACAAAACACATTCATACAATGAAACTCATATTTTGTTAATGGTTGTCTCAAAATACAATAGCACACAAGCTAGCTAGAATTGTGGTAGCTTATCTATGAGAAAATATGTGTCGGATACTCTCATTCACAATAATATAATTAAAATGAGGATCCAAAGGTCCTTTAACATAAAGAATAATTGATAAAACCCTAAACATCAAAAACCCTAACCACGAGACATGAAACACAAAAAGGTTTGTGGGCCCAGATGGGGGTATTTGATACGTCAACTTTTTGAAGGCATAACATTTTCATATCATATCCTCGATACCTCATCAAAAAGGTATAGTTGAGTATTAAACATTCTATTTCTCCCAAACCTTGGATTTTTCTATCCTCTCAGCACTATCGTGCCAAAAAAACGTTGTTTAAGGCCTCAAAATGGCCTCAAAAGTTCAAGACCCAAAATGAAATGGAGTGGGGTCCCGTTCATGAGCATTTGTGAGTGGAAGAGGTGCTCCCCTTATACAGGATCCTCTGGTTCCTATGGATGGAATTTTGTGGTAGCAATGGTGACATTGGGTTCAACGTCAATGATCCTCTTTCCATTTTTTGGTTCTGAATCAAAGTTTGAGTCATTTTCTGACCCTAGGGATTTTGTCTCAACCAAAAATGAATTTTTTTAGTGACATTCATCAATATTGTTCCAAGAGTTTTTTTTGAACTTGCACCACTTTCCAGTGTCCCTTTTTGACTTCCCACTGCCCTTCTTTATTGGTTCCCTGGGATGGTTATCTTGGGGATATAAATCCTTTCTTTTTCCTTTGGGATAGGGTTTAGGGCCACCCTTAGAATAATTTGTACCTTGTATATTTTCATACCTGAACTCATGCTTGTTTTGTTGCTTAAATTTATGCTCGATTTTGACACTATATAGATAAGTGACTCCCAATGATGAGATGTCCAGAAACTCCATTTTGGTTTGGATGTACCTATGTAGAGCTCCATGTTATTTTAGGATTATATGTCACTTAGATGCTTTGTGCACAAGGTATTGAAGGTATTTGTGAACTCCAACACTATTTGGCCCCTCTCTTGAAGCAATGTGGTCCATCTCGTTTACTAGTCCTCATAATTTCCAATAGGGTAATATTGCTCCTTCAGGGCATTAGTAAAATATTCCAAAGTGTGTCCTAGCCCACAAATTGCAAATAATTCCTCAACATGTTGCTGATAATAATTCTCCCACTAATATAGTCCATTGGATGTATATTGGGTGGTTGGGAGGAATGATTGTTACCCTCCCCACCCAGGTTCAATTCCTTGTGAGTGACATGTTATGCCCTTAAATGGGATATTCCAAAATACCCGCCCTTCCTATGTTGTCTCGTGGATTCCGGGGAGGTTTATGTGGATGTAGTGAGCATCAATATCCAGTGTCGTGAACCATATGAAAAAAATAAAAAGAAATCTCCCACCAATATATGACATGGGGAAGGGACTTAAGGAAAACGAAGGAGATTTTTTCACTGTTGGAAAATTTTGAACAGAGAAATAAACCTCTAATAGACTTAACCATTTTTGCAAAGTGTCAGAATCTATCTGGCATTAAAATAAAGAAATATAAAGTTAACTTTTACCTTTAAGGGTGTCTCACTTCTGAAGTGACTACTGGTTGAAGGTGTTTCCATCCTTTTCAGCAACCACCAAAGGATCTAGGGAAAATTATCCATCATCTCGTTCCTTTGTCACACAAGGGATTCCTTGAGAAATAGTTTGAAAGGATATCTTTCCTCTTTTCTTCCACCATGGGAGGTTTCTTGGATGTGCAAGAGTGGTTATCTTCAAGAGAAACAAGATCGAGACCCAACTCTATATACCCTAACCTCGTCAGGGAAATGCACTAATAATGATAAGGAGCGGATTTATTTGATACCACTGATCCATATTATTTTGATAACGATAGGAATGTAGAAAAATAATAGAGATATAACAAGTAAATACACATGCGCGCGTGCACACACACACACACACACACACACACACACACACACACACACACACACACACATATGGCACAAAACACATTCATACAATGAAACTCATATTTTGTTAATGGTTGTCTCAAAATACAATAGCACACAAGATAGCTAGAATTGTGGTAGCTTATCTATGAGAAAATATGTTTTAGATACTCTCATTCACAAGAATATAATTAAAATGAGAATCCAAAGGTACTTTAACATAAAGAATAATTGATAAAACCCTAACCATGAGACATGAAACACCAAAAGGTTTGTGGGCCTAGATGGGGGTAGCTGATACATCAACCTTTTGAGGGCGTAACATTTTCATATGATATCCTCGATACCTCATCGAAAAGGTATAGTTTAGTATTACACATTTTGTTTCTCCCAAACCATGGCTTTTCCTATCCTCCGGGCACTATTGTGCCCAAAAAAAGTTGTTTGAGGCCTCAAAATGGCCTCGAAAGTTCAGGACCCAAAAAAGTGTAGAAAAATTGCCAAAATGGGAAATCGTGCTTTGAGCCAATGGAATAGGTCGATGGCCACAAATTTCCACTTGGATCATTGTTAGTTCCTATTTAATGGGGATATATTTTTCAATCAAAATTCAAAATACTTTGAATTTTCTTTTTATTTATTAAATTTTTCATTATTTTCAAAAGTTTATATAATTTTGATGATTAAATTTAATATTTTTAAAAATAAATAATAAAAAACGAATTTAAAAAAATTATATTTATCTTTTTTCATTATTTAACGACAATTATTTGATTAAATATCTTTATTTTAGGGGAGATTATCAATTAAAACAAAAATTAAAATAAAAGAAAGTTCTTATAAGAATTCTTTGTATCGTATGGAATTAGTTATGTTAGTGCATCTCTAGATAGGAAACCTCTCTTTCTACACATCATTGAAGACCTTATTTTAATGTAGGTATACAAAACCTGACTTGCTATTGATTTCTTGTTTCTAACTCATCGCATTGGAGGGTTACAAGAAATAGAAAGGTGGTGTTTGTAGGGCTATATGAAATAAGGAAATGGTGTTTTCATATAGATATGTTTATTAGGAAATTGATCACTAGAACTTCCAATTCTCATGCCAAAAAATAACATGAAAATCACATGAGATTCTATATTTCCAAATTCAAAACGGAAAAATGATAAATTTGGAAAAAAAAGAAGAGAATCATCATAAAACTACATATAATATATGCCTTCTTTACTATAATGTTTCACCATATATATTTATATATTTGAGTATTGCTAGATTTCATAATATAAGCCAGGTTTGTTGAATTACTTCAATAAATTTTTTATTTTGTTCATTCATGCTTATGCTTGTGCACAAATTTCAGATAAATTTATAATCATAATATATTATTAAAATGAAATTAATTTTAAACTAAAACAATACCTAAATTATAACACATTATATTATACATATTCATCCTCAAAATTCCATAACTCGTCATAATACATTTTTCCAACCTAAGATATCAGTGGAACTTGTATAGAAAACCTCTCGTACTAGACACCAAGAGGAGGAGGAATAGCAAGCTCATCGCCAAATGAGTTTATAAAATATCTTAGGTCAACATTAGTATCCAAAATGATGGATTCACTAGTTTCTGTATCGAATGAATATTGAAATATCAGTAGATCGACATGAAGACTATTTTCATTGGTTCTAGAAGATAAAATGAAAATGATATTAGCCCTATAAAACTTAAGGGATCGAAATCAGAAACCTCACTGGATTTTAGTAGGTGATTTCAATATGATCACCACTTTGGCTGAAAAGAAAGGAGGCATAATAAGAATGGACAGAGACGCAGAGGATTTCTCATCTTTGATAGAAAAAGCCAAGGTAGTTGATATCAAAAATAGCAATGGGATGTTCACCTAGAATAACAAAATAATTCTCCACCAACAAATATCTTTGAGATTATACAGGTTCTTAATATCAGAATCAATAGTAATGAAAGGTATAACAATGAAAGGAAACATACTTCCTTGGGGGGGGATCAGACCACTGGCATGTTCTACTGGAGGAAAATTTCCAGGTAACCCCAAAAAATAGACTGTTCTGATTTGAAAGTTTCCGGATTGAGCTCCCAACTTTCAAGGAGAACATCAAGGGCTTCTGGAAAGAGGGCATCCAAGAGAATTGAAGAAAAATGTTTAAAATCCAAAGAAGATTAAAATACCTAAAAGAAAAACTAAAGCAATGAAATAAATAAGTCTTTGGGAATATTGACCAGGCTAAAAATGATCTGGAAGAGAAAATTGGTCGTCTCCAAGAACAGTGTATCCAAGAAGGCTATAATGAGGATGGGAAAAAAGAGAAGAACCATTTGAGTGAGGAATGTGAAATGATATGTAAAAAAGATAAGATCCTGTGGAGACACAATTCCAGAGTGAGTTGGCTAAAGGAAGGAGAAAAAAACACAACGTTCTTCCACAGGTTGAATTTAGAGAGAAGAACACATAATATAATTTTTAATATCCATGAACAAGAAGGGGAAGATAAATAATCCCATTGGGACATTGAAAATACTCTTGTCAATCATTTTCAAAATATAGAGAGAGAACCCAACTTGGACAGATCTGAATCAATCCAGAGGATATTAAGGCATATACCCAGGTTGGTGACAACGGATCACAACTGGAATCTAAATAAACCAATCTCTCCTGAAGAGGTGGAACAAGTGATCCAAGAAATGCCAAATGGGAAAGCCCCAAGACCTAATGGTTTTACTACGGACTTATTCAAAGCATTCTCGAATGTGGTCAAATATGACATTTATGGAATAGTGGAAGACTCAATATGCTCGAACTCAATACTGAAAGCCCTGAACTCCAGTATGATAACCTTGATACCCAAAGAAAATGAGGTGAGGACTCTGAATAGTTTCATACCAATCACCCTTTGTAATGTGGTGTACAAGATTAGATTGAAATTTATAGCTAATAGACTGAAGCCCGTACTCCCCATTATGAATTCAATGGAACAATAAAGATTTGATGAGGGAAGGAAAATAATGGATAACATCATTCTATCCCATGAAATAATACATACTCGAAAGAGTAGGAAAAAATATGGTACAATAATCCAACTTGAATTTGCCAAAGCATATGACAAACTAAGCTAGAACTATATGGAAAAAGAATTGGAAGCCTTTGGCTTTGAAAAGAACTAGATCAAGTGGGTAATGACCTCAGTGTCTACAACTATCTTCTCATTATTGGTCAATGGAGCCCCAACTAAACTTCTTTACCCTTCCAGGGGCCTCAGATAAGGGGATTCGTTGTCACCCTTCCTGTTTATCATTATGATGGAAGGGTTGAATAGAACCATAAAATTTTCAATTGAAGAAGGGGATATAAAAGGAATTAGACTGTATGAAGACTTCTCTACAACAACTCATCCATATTTTGTGGATGATACTATGTTGCAGGGAATCCCCATTGTCAAGGAAGCTAGAGCCTACAAAAAGATCTTAGATGAGTTTAGAGAAGCCTCAGGGATAGAGATAAACGACTCAAAATCTATCACTTAATTCTTCAACACCAATATTGGAATTCAAAGGAATCTCTCCAACATAATGGGGTTTGAGAGGAAAACCTTTCCCAATAAATATATGGGTGTGCCCCTAATAGAAAAGAAAGTAAATACACTACTTGGGAAGGGATCGTCACCAAGTTCCAAGAGAGAGTAAAATGATGGACCTACAGAACCCTCAATTTAGTTGGGCGCTTGATTCTAAAAAAGGAAATATTACAAGAGATACCAGTATATTTAATGTTAGTCTTCTCAGCCCCCAAATGTATTTTACAAAAAATCATAAAAATTGAAAGAAATTTACTATGGAGAGGCACATAGGATAAAAAGAAATGGGACCCACTGGCCTGGGAGAAAATTTGTTGGCCAAAGAGAAAAGGGGGTCTCGGTCTACAAGACCCATAGGTAAAAAATGCAACCTACATAGAAAAACTGTGGCGTAGATGGATTAAAGACATCACGATGTCATGGGATAACTTGTTGATACATATTGTTTTCGACACAAAATGAGAGCAGAGATATAATAAATAAATCCACAGAGAGATTGTGAATATCCAATAATATAACATAAACGTATCAGAGATGCAACCATAAACACATAGATACAATAATACATGATTTCTATTAATAAAATAAATGTACAGAGACTGTAAAAATACAGAGTGAAAGACTCTCTAGGATGGTGGCAGCTTATCTCTGAGAAGAGATGTGACGGCTACTCACATTTGCAAGAAGATGATTACAATGAGTCTCTAAAGGAATTTCTACAATAAACAAGAATGTCAAAAACCCTAGACATCCAAAAACCTAGCCCTAGGAGATGAAGCACCAAAAGTCACGTGGGCCCCGTTTGGGTAAGTCAGTACATCAACTTCTCGGGGTCGTAACTTTTGCATACGATCTTCGTTTGACGCATATGATACATCATTAGAAATTTCTATCTGAGGAATACAAGTGATTCTAGAGGATATCATGGTGTGGAAAGGATTAATATTTTCCAACCGGTTGATTCCCCAAAAATGTTGTTTAGGGCCTCAAAACGGCTCCAAAAGTTCAGGACTCAAAAAACTGCCAAAAATAGTAATTGCCACAATTTCCAGAAAATCGTTTTGAGCGAGTTGGAAAAGGTGGGTGGCCACCGATATCCACCTGGATCAATCCTCCCTCCTTAGGAAGCAATGGTATCCATTTCATTTATTTCTCGGGGGAGAGAGGGAAGCATTTTTTGAAATTGAATCTTAGTGAGTTACTTGCCTTGTTGGAGACGTCGCGTTTCTCTATTTGTGGAAGGTTGTCACAAACATGTTGAGGCTTAGTCTGTTCAACAAGTCAAGCTACTTGATAGGACTATGTGCAAAAGGAATCTTTTCTCCTTGTTGCAACCTTGTCGACTTTCTTTTGTTGGATAGAAGATGTTTGGGGTGAGGCTGTAGTGGTTGTAGTGTCCTTCTATTCCCCTTTTGAACATATTGTGAAGAAGATGAATTTTGCAGTATGAGATACTACCTTGTGGAACTGTTTAGGTGGAACAATAGTCAAAACTACCTCTGGTATTCTGTAGAGATGATCACCCAGAGAAACAATGACACTATGGGGTCGAGAATCATAAACAACATGGCACTTCCACATATATGGTTGGCCCAAGAGAACATCATAGACATCCAATGGGGAAACATCACATAATAGATCATCCTTGAAGGGTTGGATGTCATATTTCAATCAACGTTGTTGGCTGACATGGATATATTTTCCTTGGCTAAGCCACCCGATGTTGCATGGTTGTGGGTGTGGTCTTGTGGAAAATCCCAACTATTTGACGACCTCTACTAATATGAGGCTCTTTTGGCTTCCGCTATCAATAGTAAAATGTAGCAGTGTCCCCTTCACCCACATCTATGAAGGAAAAAGGAACTCTACCTCTTCAAGATTTGTTGGTTCTTCTGGTTGAATTGATGCGGTCACGACAATAGAAGTGGGGTCTGTGTCGATGATATCTCTTTTACCATCATTTTTAGAGTCAAATTATGAATCAGGGTTCGTCTCATTGTCTTTGATCTTGACCACCAATGACTATTTTGAGAGACATTCATCGGTGTTGTGCCTGGGGATTTTGTGGAAATAGCACCATTTTTCAGTGTCCTTCTTTGTCTTCCCGTGACTCTTATTTTCCTGTGGCTTGGATTGGTTTTCAGGAGACTGTTTGTTAGCATCGTCTTTATCATACTTTGGTTGTTGCATATTTGCAGACCCAAACTCCTGTTTGTTCTAGTGCTTAAATTTCTTCTCAATTTTAACAACATATCGATAAGAAACACCGAGTGATGATATATCTAGAAACTCCATTTCAGTTTGGATGTATCTGTGTAGAACCCCACAGTATTTCAGAACCAAATGTCGTTTAGAGTCTTTGATACCCATCTTGGTGTGCAAGGTGTGGAAGATATTGGTGAACTCTGGAATTGCTTGGGCCCTCTCTTTCCATAGTGTGGTCCATCTCATGCACTGGTCCTCATAGTTTCCAACAGGGTATTATTGTTCCTCTACCGCATCCACAAAAAAATCCCAAGTGGGCTCAGCCCCATATATTGCAGACTCCTCTATGGAAGTTTTCTCCCAGGAAGTTTCCCACCAATGTTTGACACGGGGGAGATATTTAAGGAGTGTTAAGGTGATATTTTCCCTGTCGGAAAAATTATGAACAAAGAAATAACCTTCTATTATATTTAATCATTTTTCTAGGACATTTTCATCTATCTGACCTTCAAATATGGGAATATAAAAATTAACATGTACCTTGAAAGGAGAAGTGATTCCAAAGTGGATGTTTGATGAAGATGTGCATGTTGCTATCGACAAGCATTGAAGGATGTGGGAAAAATTCTCCATCATTTCGTCCCTCTGTCACGTGAGAGCTTTCTCAAGAAACAGATTGATAGGATCATTTTCTCCATCATTTTTCTTTTCTTCTGCCATGGAGGGTTTCTTGGGCATGCGAGAGTGATTGTATTCAAGAGAGACAATATTGAGACCCAACTTTCTATACTCGGACCTCGTTGGGGATATGCACTCAAAAATGATCAAGAACAACTTGTTTTGATACCACTGATCTAGATTATTTTTGGCACGAAATGAGAGTGGAGATATAATAAATAAATCCACAGATATATGATGGATATACAATAATATAACATAAACGTATCAGAGATGAAACCAAAAACATAGAGATACAATAATACACGATTTCTATTAAGAAAATAAAAGTACAAAGACTGTAAAATTACAGAGTGAAAGACTCGCTAGGATGGTGGAAGCTTATCTTTGAGAAGAGATGTGATGGCTACTCACATTCACAAGAAGATGATTACAATGAGGCTCTGAAGGAATTTTTACAATAAAAATGAATGTAAAAAAGACTAGACATCCAAAAAACCTAACCCTAGGAAATAAGTGCCAAAATCTATGTGGGCCCCGTTTGCGTAAGTCAGTACATCAACTTCCCGGGGTCACAACTTTTACATACAATCTCTATTTGACGCATATGATACATCATTAGAAAGGTCTATCCGAGGTATACAACTGCTTGCAGAAAATGTCATGATTTTGAACAAACTAATATTCTTCAACCGATTGATTCCCAAAAAACTTCGTTTAGGAAAATGACTCTGAAAGTTCAGGACCCAAAAAACTGCCAAAAATAGTCACTGATATCCACCTGGATCACTTTTGGAAATAAAAATATGCTCCAGGTAGCAATCACCAGGATCTAATCAGGTTCACAGGCACAAGAGAAGGATCAACCATCTGGTCGTTAGAGTGGAGGAATAAAAGGTGGATCCATGAACACAATTTCTGGGAAATGGGGAATGGAAAAACAACGGGATTTTGGGAATATGCATGGCAAAAATAACCCAACCCAATATGGAAAACCAACACAAGGACATGATAAAACAAGAGATGCAGGGACAAGGTAAACTCGGATTTTTTCAGTACTTGAAACAAAGGGAGGAGATACCAAAATGGCGAACATGGGACAACTTCCAAAATCAAGACAACACTTGGGATGGGAAACTCGTCAAAGAGATGGAGGAGGAGGTGACTAAAAGGAATATCTAGTTCTCATATGAGGAAGACCAATTGATATGGGGGAGGATAGATGGTGGAGAATTCTCTCTGAAAGAAGCTAGACATTATATAATGGGCCAAACCCAGCGACACATGGAACCTCATTGGGAACAAATTTGGAGTGACCCTCAATGGAAAAAGATTAAAATATTTAAATGGATGGTACTACAAAATAAAATATTGACTTGGGAAAACATTGTAAAAAGAGGCTTCCACGGGACCTCAAGATGTCAGCTCTGCGAGGACAAGGAGGAAACAATAGATCACCCTCTGGACGAGTGCACCTACTCAACCGAGATCTAGGACTCGGTAGCAATAGGATTTTTCCAAACAGATAGGGTAAAGGGAGACATTAGAGCTACTTTAAAGAACTGGAAGGGGCGATAAACTTAAAATAAAGTGGTTAACCTCTGATGGGGGTTAATGCTCGGAATGGTCATCTGGGCACTCTAAAAAGAAATAAAAGGAAGACTCTTTAGGAATGAAAGTTACCCAACCTTAGAGACGATGGAGAATATCAAAACATAATTAAGAGAAACAATGTAGAGCAGGAACTTTACGTGCCAGAAAAAAATGACATCTCCCCAAGAAATTTGAATCCTTTTGTGGTTACAATGGAAATATTGGAGTCATAACTTACTTGCCCCTCATGTCCCACATATTCTCAATGATGAAAACACCTGGTCCCCACCTCAATCAAACTTCTTGAAATTAAATTTCGATGGCACTTCTAAAGGAAACCTCGGAAAGGACAGAGCAGGGGGAGTGTTTAGATATAGTGTGGGAAACATTATCCGACTGTATGTAGATGTCATTGGAAAAACCACAAACAATTCAACTACGTTTAGGGCTTTAGAACATGGTCTAGATATTATGATTAGAAAATTCCTTACTAGTGTCATAATCAAGGGAGACTTGGCTCTTATGATCAACAAATCAAGAAAACTATAATGTGGAACCATAATTGGTAAGGTGATAAGACATTGGCATCTAGCATAGATGCTACAACGGATATTGAGGCACTTACAAACCATAGTCATGATAGAATTCAGATGGATTCGTAGATCTACAAATGATTTGGCTGACAGACTAGATAACAAGGGAGAAACCATGGGGGGCAGTATATTGGACGAGGCATGGAGTGGAGTTCCAAGTGGCCAAATCATATCATAATGTTAACACCTAGAAAACCTAGATCATAGTTCCATCTTCAAAGATGATAGTCACATCAGGGCATACAAAGGGCAGTCAGACCCGGTGTGAGACCTAGGTGAAGCGTGACTATCCAAACACTTGGGCCTTATATATCATGATGACAATAAAAGGGATCGAGAAGGGATGGCATGTGGTGGTACAAATCACGAGTATGTATTCAGAGGCCAGATCAAGAGCTAACTCAGGAAATATGGAAGGTAATCATGAGAAGAGAAGGATAGGAGTGAGGGAGGATAAGGCTGTGTGAATCTCGTCTCCTGGGATAAGGTTTGAGTACAAATATTTAGATAATACATATGGAAGGAAGGGTTACGATGAGTTGATAGGTAAGGAGAGCATAATGGAAAGAAATAGAGCACCAACGCATGATTTTAATCGTATCCTTCACCTCATGGCACAATTAGTAGGAGGTACGAGCACCTGAGGGAGAAATCATTATAAGAAGAGGAACCACAGAAAGGACCACAACTTGTTGCGGTTAATCCCCTAAAATTTTTACAGTCCCAAGATCATATTATAGAAATGGAAAGGTAGCGAGATCTCAGAGAAAAGAGAAAGTTGTAAAACACCAAGCAGGGACAAGGTCATGGCACGCTTAAAACACACCATGAGGAAAGGAAAAACCATCAGGGAGGGAAAGATAGAAATCTTGAGGATGGAGAATGTTGCAAGGAAAGCAGTGAGGATGTACCCATATTCAGTCTCGCGGAAGGGGAAATAAGCAGTAGAAAGCTAGAAGGAGGAGATTAAAGAGGAACGAGGAAGAAAGGAGATGGAGACTATATCCCAGGAAGTGGATTGGATTAAATACACGGGGGCTACCCACACTAGGGAGACACTCTTCCACAAAACACTAGAGATGGCATGGATCACCAAAATTCTAATTTGCAAGGTGAAGGGGAAAATATGTGAGGTGCGCAAGAAGGAACAGTTAGAGATGAAGCCCTTGTTGGAAGACATACAACGTAGGGTGGGTAGTTTGGAGACCATGTTCAAAATGTTGGTGGACATAGAAAAAAACAAACATAGCAAATTGGAGAGGCTTGCATCCTAGTTTCACTTGTACCTGAGGTTCGTCCATCATTTAGAAATAACACCAATAGATGGCATTGGAACGCTAGCCCAAATTTGCAAGACCAGGACAACCTCCCCCAAAGAGGACAACAAAGATCAAACATGTAGATCGATGGAACATCCCTAGTTTTTCTAGCTATGAAGTCTTACCAGTTTCCTTATTTTTACAAGTACAGGCAACTAAGCCAGGAGTTAGTAGTACAAATATAAACCTGTAGTTGGTTAGTCTTGTTTTGTTATCAATGTTATCATGTAGCTAAAAGTAATTGTAATTGGTTTAGTTTAATAATTTGTTATATGTTTATTCTCTTGAAAGAAAAAATAAAACTGGGTTTGGATAGGTCTGGTCTGGTTTCCTTTTTGGGAGACCGGTACCCCAACCATATAGCCTTTAGTCAATGATAAGATAGTTTGGTGACTTAGCTGTTATGGTTTCCTATTGGCAGAACAACAACACCTCCTTTTCTTGTACATTATACACATAAATAATGTAGTTTTCTCATTGATTTACAAAAAACAAAATCCTTTGATTTCTAAGGATTCATACTATGTATCATTCATTTATGACTATTATAGAAGGATACGGGTATAGTTTTGTTGGCGCAGGCCAATTTTTGGAAAAATTGAATAATTTTTTAAGGAATTAAAGTAGCGTTGAAAAAAAGGGGAGCGCGTTGGGAATAAAGGAAAACAGGTGCCGAAAAAGGAGGAAAAATCAACACCGAGAAAAGCAGTTACAAAGTGGACAAACTATTGCAGAGCAGTTGAAAAGTGGACACACACAAACTTGGAGCAACGGTTGGATTGAGGACCAACTGAGATTGAGTCAAGGACAAAGTGGACAAGTCGAATCCTCTTAGGGTTAGGGTTTTTGTAAGGGATTTGTCTGATTTTTGTATAACTAGAATGTATTAGGACAATGAGAGGGTTGTTGTTGTTGTTGTCCTTTTTGTTGTTGGTGGTGAGTAGTGAGTTAACCTTTTTTATATATTTTGATAGTGGATGAGTGAAAAGTGTGCAGTGTTGTGAGAAAATTTGTGATCTATGGAGATCACGTGTAATGGAGGGAGAAACATACAGTGCAGAGCACTAGATTTTGCAGAAACATGAATAAAGAGAAAAATAAAAAAATTCTTTTGGATATATCCCCAGGGGGGGCGAACCACAATATATCTTTTTTTTATGTGAAAGTATGTAGTTTCCATGATTATATTTTATTTAATTAGTTTTATGATGAATATGTTATATGATAAAGGAATGAACACTGCGAAGTATGAATAAGCTAATGGAATCTGCAAAATAACACTAAATAATAGAATGTTATAGCTAGGGTTTATATCGGAATATCGTGTTACAGTAGATAAATGATTTTCATTGAACACATGTGATTATGATTGTTAATGAAGTCCTATTATAATAGTTGTGACACTTTTCTGGAGTGATATCTAATGAGGGTTTGAAGGTTAACAATGAGTAGGTTAAATGGCTCTGAGAGAAACACATCCCATCCCTGGGTTGCATACATCTGATTCATGTGGCCATCTATAGAAGCCATCTCGAGTGAGACTGCGAAGTGCACTCTTTGTGTTGTGTTTCCTTCTGGTATCCAGAAGGGACGATGGTAGAAGGTTTTGTTGGTAATATTGTAGTTATAACCTAGGTCATCCCATAGTAAACCCAACAATGGTTCTATTGTCGGTTGGAACTAAGACGATTAGATCGGGAGGGATGTATCACATAGTATAGCGTGAGGGCTTAACAAAGGGAATTCTTTTAGGTTGTAACCCCAAGAAAGAGGATATTGAAATATGGTTGACATTCCAATAACTAGAGTTTTCCCATAAAGATAATAGAAGCTCTAGGTTTATGCCAAGATAGTATTTGGAGAGATACATATTTAGTGAAATACACAAGAGATTCTTTAGTGAGTTTCCCACGCTATTATAGGAGTGGATAACATTGGAAAGATACCCATCTAACAAATAGAGTTAGATCAATCGAGTGGACAGAAGAAGGTATTGTACAGTTGAAAAGGGTAAATAAAACATTCACACGTGCAATAGATTTCTTGCTAGATAGCATCGTAGTGGGGTATATCACTGAGTTTGTAGTAGATACATCAAATTATTATAGTGTAGTAGAGCAGGATTTTCTTAAGGGTCCAAGGGGAGGGTACATCAGATCATTGTACACTTCGATAAAGATATTATTTCATGATAAATTGGTATTAACTATGGAATCAGATAACTAAACTACCCTGCATGCATGGAGGAGTTACGGGAAACCTGAGGAAGGTATGATATGGAGGGGGAAATGGATAGAGAATATCACAGTAACGAGAAAGATCCCATTATGATGGATCAAGAGGAGATGTAGGAAATTATGCATAAGGTGGGGACAATGTGCAGTGGAAGACCCTACCAGTATAAACTCAATAGGAAGAAAATATAAGTAGTCGAGACAGAAGGCTTGGAGAGTGATCAATAAGAGGTAGAGGATCTATGTGTTGTGGAGCACATTGAGGAAATATTTCATGCAAAATATGAAATAAATACTAGAGGAGCGAGATCTAATGAGGAAGAAGATACCCCATGTCTAGATCTGAATCAATGTAGAACCTACAACCCCATGTATGATTAACACATCAACAAAGAAAGAGTTGTTTATAGAACTAGTGACTGACAATCAGAATAATCTAGGAGATCATACTAGAACTGAGGGTACAAGTGTAATTACTAGTATCATTACAAGTAGTGGTGCAAGTGGAGGTACCAGTAGAAACAACAGTGGGAGCTCAAGTCTGAACAAAAATACAAAGATAGTAGTATTGTACAGAGCAGGTATAGCACATTCGACAATGGCAGGTGCAGATCCAACGATAAGATCACCATAGTTTCATGGGCATGAATCAGAAGACCCAGAGAAGCATCTATTCATGTGTGAGCGAATATAGGAAGAAAAAAGTGTCATTGACGAGGAAGCAAAAGTAGCACCATTAGAAATAGCATTCATAAACCGCGCGCTGGATTGGTACATGAACCTGGCAGTAAAAACTCCACAGGGTGCACCAGGAACAGTGGAAGAGATCAAGAAGGAACTGATCAGGGAGTTTTAGAGGCCAAATTTAGAGGATCAATTTATGAATGAGATGATTGAGTTTAGACAAAAACTAGGAGAATTTGTATGGGACATTGATCAAAAGATCAAGACATTGAAAGGTAAACTGAAGTATCCCATTTCTGACATGTAGCATAGACAATTATTTATAAATTTTCTTTTACCACATTTCAAATATCCATTGAGACAACAAAAATTTCAAAACTAGGAAGAGGCACTACAAGAAGCGATGAATTTAAAGGAGAATCAATATAAGAAAATAGATCCAGCTATAGAAGAGATGAAGGAAGACCTAAAGGAAGGCCTAAACAACTTGACAGTCAAATTAAACCAAAATAAGAGCAGGGAGAAAAGAGAAGCAGTATGGTGTACTATGTGAAAATCAGAGGGACATGACAAGAATGAGTGTCCGACATTTCCTATGGGAGGGACTTGATGTGTAATATGAAAGACACATGGTCATGATCCTTATCACTACCCTATGATACATAAGTACAAGACATAACTGAAGAGTACTTTCTATAACTTTTGTAAACCAGTGGGCCATGAAGACAAAAATTGTAGAACTCTAGAGTTAATGAAGGAAAGAACCTCATATGCATACAGGATGAAGGTTGAGTGGATGGAAGAATAAACATCACCTCAGTTTGGCAATGCACAACAATTTCAAATAGTGCCATAGTTTAAACAACCCTGATAGTATAATTAGACACCATATTACCATCAACAAAAGATGGATCCACAGGGGAACATAGGAGGATTCATAGACAGAGGAAGAGGAGGAATGGGAAGAGTAAGAGTGCCTATTATCTAACATAATTGTCAACAAGAAGGACACTATTCTAGATATTGTCCTCAACCAACAACAACATGTATGCATTGTCATGCAGAATATCATATGATAGAAGAGTGCCTGAATTTAATGACAAAGATCTAGGAGAAGAGAAATCTAAATAACCAAAATGTTCAGTGGATTACTATAGAAATAAGGGATCATGGGAGGAACATCAATATAGTGACTAGAGGAGGAGTGAAGACAAGATCATATGCACATGATCAGAAGAAGGGATCTTAGTGTTGGATTCAGAAGAACACTGAGCCACAATAGTTGTTTGATGCAAAGAACAAGAAGAAACATTTCAAGTAAGAAAAGGAGAATGAAGCATCCACATCAAACACCGCGTAGAGTTTTGATACTCCTATTTTTTGTATTCCCTAGTCTTTGGATCATACTTACAAAGGAGAGAAACAAAAGAAAGTAAGTAACTTAAATAATTTCCTGGAATCCTGCTTTAAATTACTTAATGATAAGAATTCCATGGATTTGTTTAAAAATATGCTTGAGAAATATAGCATAGAAGAAGGGGTAGGAACAAAACCTGAGAATATTAATCAAGTCCATAGAAAGAAAAGAACTACTAGAGAATTCAGATTGAATGCAACTACAAGAGACTTTAATATGGGAAATATTATCCTAGACATAGGATTAGATGTCAACATTTTTCCAAAGAGGACTTGGGAAGCAATGGGAGAACCTACACTAGGGTATTCCAATATCCAATTGAAGTTAGCAAACCATCAAAGAATGATTCCCATAGGTATATTGAAGAATACAACAATAGATTTAGATGATGTGCACAACACAATAGATTTTGAAGTAATGGATATGGTGGATGAGTCTATAACATTTCCATCACTATTGGGAATTGATTGGGCCTTTGACAATTAGGCCATAATTAACTTCAATACTAGAAAGATGATATTTGAAGTTGGGAACTTTAGGGTAGTATCACCATTAGATCCCTCATATTGAAAAATGTATGTAGAACATGTTCCTGAAAGTATTCTAGAAGATGATGTCAATGCATTGTATAGGACTATTGCACAAGAGAAATACCTTTTGAATCCAACTTCATATGGAGTGCTCAGTTGGAGGAGTATCAATTCTGTTATGTCATATTTAGATACTAGAGTAGAAAACTGACAACAAATATTCCATGAAGTCTCTACTAGGAGGTGCACCAGAGTTACACACGTATTAAGATGGGTTGGGATATAAGTAATAAAGTTTCTCACATTTACTGAAGAGGAAAATTTAGAAAACTTTCTGACAAAGTGTGAATTAGAGGTTTTTGATAATCATATATTACTAGTGTTGGATATAGAACTAAGGGACACACCTACACGATGGTAGGGTGTGAATAAGGAGGTAATCCAGGAATGTTATCAGTCTAAGGGACTGATGCACATAAGATTTGGTAGGACTCAACATGATAAACCTTTACATAACTATGATGGAAGAGGGAACACAAGACATCATATAAATTATTGTTTCACTAACTAGATATTGGTACCACCAGGGGAATGGATGCATTACGTTTTTCATACACTGGAAGAAATACCTAGCAACTGGTACAAGGAGTAGGAACTATGTAGAGAAACTGTGAGTTGGGGCACAGTGCATCAAAACTTTATTAATACCTTTTCATTTGAAAGTGAGAATCCATGGGTGGATCTAGAAATACAGAGGATGAAAAGGAATATATTTGAAGAATATGGGGTAGATACAATGGAAATAGACAAAGACTACATAAAATAAACACTTGAACAATTAGTTTACTTCTATTAGGTTGCAAAGGATGAAGAAGTAGAAGAAAACCCACATGACATACATATAATAGAAGGGGAAGTATAAAGGGGGTTAGAAGGACCTTAGTTAGAATCATAAGAAATTACTTCACCAATGAGGATTAAGAAAGTGAATATTGGGACTAAAGAGAAACCCAAGATAGACAACATTGGATAATAATGGGATAGTGAGACAATGGAAAATATAACTGAATTACTACACAAATACAATGACTTATTCCCAACCACATTTTCAAAGATGAAAGGGGTAGCAGGATAACTTGGAGAGATAGCCAAAACCATAGTTTAAATCCATAGAAAGTGGTGATCTATAGAAAGATTAATTCCAGACTGTCAGATCGAGGTGGATCCATACGTTGGAAGAAATAGGTCCCAACCATCAGATTGAGAGCGATAATCCTCAACTACATATCAAAGCGAATCAGATTTTGGCGATTTCACCACTTCGATGACTATTGAATATAAGTAAAAGGAATGAAGATATGAAGTGTGGAAGCCTCAAAATCCCACAAACCATTAGATTGAGTGGAAAATTTAGGAGTAATGTGAGTCATTAGATCAAGTAGTGGAAGGATAGTGTAACCACTTTGGCAAGTATAACTCTAGGGAGTTGAACAACGTTAGAGTTGTAATATCTTGAAGTCTTGCAGTAATGAAACCTCGAAGACCATTGATATAAGATCCTTTGTGATATTTCTAGGCCGTCTTATCAATGGGAAACATGGTGAAAAGGGAGATTAAGTCACATTCGTCGATTTCACAAATATTAAATCATAGCCATTGTTTGTGGTCATTTGGAGTTAACCCTCGAGACTTAAATAAAATTGAGTCGATTAGAAATAATGAAGGCCAAAATTGTGAAATAATGTTGGTCATTGATCTAAGATCCTCCAGGATCTTTCTCAGCCATCCAATCAAGCATAGTGGAAGGATATCGTAATGGGTACTACCAACTGGTAGAAATTGATCGCCTACACTTTATGACTACTTCGACAGGTCAAACTCTGGGAGAGTTGGAATATTTTAAACAAAAAACATCCTGGAATCCCGAAATGATTGTGGAACATCCATTCAATGAGATATTAAGTTGTGATCATTGTTTTAGTTTAAGCCTCCAAATAAGCCAGGATTTTTCATTCAATGGGATTTTAAATCTCAACCGTCTGATATACTAGTGGAGATAATGTAAGTTCTTCGATGAAGTTTACTTCGGGAGGTATTACTCTAGAAGAATGAAAGGATAGACCAAGGGCTGAAATCAAGAGTACTTGGTTTCAGTACCAGTCTCATGATAAGTTAAAGGAGTTGATTAAGGGTGCCAAGGGCCTAGAAATAAGTAAGCTTGCAAAGATTTGAATCAGGTCCTATGTAGAAGAATAAGAGTGGAAAGAGAAAGAGCTAAAAGAACAACGCTTAAAGTGGATAATCCTGTGATGTCAAGCCCATGGTCATAAGGAAACTGGATTGAAGGAAGCACCTATCTGCAGAATTCAAATCCAGAAACAAGAAAATTTTTTGTGAATGAATAAAATTATAAAACTAATTATAAGGGTTTTGAAGTCTTTTAAAATTAAAATAAAATATTAATAAAAAATAAATGTCACCATTAATGTTGATTAAATGAGGAGGTGCAATATTTCATAGTAAAGACACAATGGTTCAAATTCATACCTATTGAAATCCTATATAAACCAGAAACTATGGTGGAAAGAAAATGTCTTTGTAGTCTACATTAGAGGATCAAAAGAAGGAGCAGAGCCCAAGAAAGAAACTTTAAAATTTTTATGCAGTGAGGGTGGTAGGGAGGATCTCAAGATGACTGTAGTCCTCTGCAAGTTAAAACATGTTTCACAAAGGAGTTGGTTCTTCCTAGAGTTGGTGCTCTGAAAACAAGGGAGTTGGTACTCTGAAAACAAGGGAGTTGGTGCTCTGAAAAAAGGGAGTTGATGTTTCCTAGAGTTGGTTCTCTAAATTTGGGGGATTGGTGTCTCCTTGATTTGGTGCTTAGAAGAAGAAACAATATTGGTGTCTCTCACGCAATTGTAACTTGTACTTTTTATTGTTGTATTTAAATTTTTGTATTCACTACATTCTTGTTGATCAATTGTTATGATTAATTAATTTGTTAATTAATAATTGACTAGAATTTTACAACAAGAAGAAATACTATTTCACCCCCCTTCTTAGTATTGGCTAATATTTAAACATGTGAGATATTTTCTCATGTTCCTATGGAGAAGTGGTTGAAGTTGGATAAAAAGGACACGAAATTTATTTTCATTGGTTGTGTCATTGGTGTGAAAGGGTAGAATATTTGTGATCTTATGGATGGAAAATATTTATATATTAGGAATGTTATTTTTAAAGAACTTCATCATTATTTCATAGTCGTGTGCTAGAAGATGATAAGAAGAAGTTATTCGTTCAACTACCATTGAAGATTATGTTAGAATGATGAACTAAAAAATGGACTAGAAGTTCATGATGGACTTGATGAAGAGGAGGGTCTAGAAATGTTTGAAGTGGTGGAAAAAAATCTGCCTTAAACTTTAAGTATATCCACTTATAAAATAAGGAAACCAAGAAAGAATAATTCTAGTCTGTCTGATTGTATATTAATATTTTCTTTACTCATTAACACCAATGCGATTGTAACTATGAAATATGGAATGAATATGGAAGATAGGGTGTCTTGGATATTGTACATGGATGAGGAAATAGAGACACTTATAATGATACATGTGACTTGATACCATTTCTTGATGGAAAAAAAAATGGTTGTAAATGGTTGTTCAAAAACAAGAATAGATTAGATGGAAATGTTGAAAATTAAAAGGCAATGTTGGTTGTGAAAGGAAATTCCTAGGTTGAGATGATAGACTTTGGTGAGATATTTTCCCGGTTACTAAGTTAGCATTTATTAGGTCCCTATTACTTGTAGAAACTAATTTTTTTTTTTTGATAGATAGGTTGATGTGAAAACAATATTTTTCCATGGTGACTTCTAGGAGGAGATCAATATGATACATCAAAATAATTACACTAATAAATGTAAAAATTTGTTTATTTGAAAATTTAAACAATGTTTATATGGTCTGAAATAGTCTCCCAGAATGTGGTACCAAAAAATTGATTATTTTGTATTGAGATTGGGATTTATGAGATCCAAATAAAATGACCATGTTTATTACAAACACGATGGTGGTAATTTCCATGTTATCACTCTAAATGTATATGATACTTTATTATTTGGTAACAATAAGGATGCTATTTTTTATTTGAAGTCAAATATTTTAGCGCAATTTGATAGGAAGGGAATGGGAGATAAAAAATATATCTTAGGAATTGTGACCTAGAGAGATAGATAAAATAAAAGCCTTTAGTTGAGGTATATTAAGGATGTAAAACTTTTTTGAAATTTTTTCTCATGGAATATTGTAGACCACTGAGTGTTCTAATTTCTATGGTAGCTTAGAATAATTCAGTTGAGAAATTTCTCGCGACACCTGTGGACACATAGGATATGAATTCTACCCCTTATTCTAGTGTATTTAGTAGTTTGATATATGCTATGGTATATACTAGAATATATTTCCCAAGTTTTGGGAGTCTTGAGTTGATTCACAGTTGATGTTGGACCTGAACATTATGTTTTAGTGAAGTGGCTCTTAGGTATTTCTGAGGTACTTTTGAATATTCCATTATATATCATAGTGATGTTTAAAAAGACCCACACTTAGTGGATATATAAGGTTACATGGATTTTGATTGAGTGGGAGATTTAGATAGAAGGATATGTACAAGAGGATACATTTTTCAATTATTCTGTGGAGCAGTAAGTGGGATGAAAATGAAACAAGTTGTCTACACGTTTTCCACTATAGAAGCAATATATATGGAAGCTACCCATGCCTATAAGGAATCTATTTGGCTTATGAATCTATGTTCATAAGTAGAGAAAAGTATAAAAGCTATTATAGTTCATTGTGATAGTAACAGTGACACTTTCTTGACTAATAACTTGACCTTTCATATGAAGGAAAATAATATAAATATCCAGTACCATTTCATTAGGGACATGGTAGATGATAGAAAGATGATACTAGATAAAGTTGAAACTTTGTAGAATGTTGTAAATGCATTGATGAAACCAATGAACACAGGTAAATTCAAGTGGTTCTTTGAGTCTATGGACCTTAACGCTCCTAACAATTAGTTCATAGTTTGATGCATTCTACCTTATAATTTTGTAGTGTATATGATAAGTGGGAGAATGTTGGGAGATGAGCATCATACACCGTGCAATGCTATAGTATAATAAGTAATTATTGTTTAACAGTAGTAGGGAATATATATTTAGTAAATAGAAGGGAGTAAATTCCAATTAGTGGAAGGGAATAAACAAATATCACTAGAAGACAATGAATTCCAATCAACAATAATTGTCCAATTATTTGTTGGTGATTTATAGCATGTATAATTGGAATACCATAAATCATTTATGTTTTTTTTATACCTATTTATTGAGTGCCAAGGTTGGAGGAAAATACATGTGAGTTTTAACTTACTCTTTTGTGGAAAATATTCTCCAAACTCCTTACGCTACTGCTTAAAACTCTTATTACGAGCATAGAGACATAGTAATGTATTGTAACTATTTAGTTGTTGAATAATACACTGAGTGTTCTTTAGAGAGTGGGGTTTTTATCCTAGAAGGGTTTTCCCTAAGAAATAGTTCTGTCATGGTTTGATATTTCTATCATGTGTCTTCTATTTATCATTTGAAACTGTTTTTTTCTTTTTTCTATGAATTCATCTCTCATTTCTTAGCTTAGGAATTGTATTTTTCACCTCTAATTTCTTTCAGTTACTTGTCATAGGAGCAATATAAAACTCTCCTTAGTTCACAAGATTACTTGTGACAGAATACATAATCCAACCTATAGAAGAAACAATTTGAGTGTGGAAAATAGAACCATCAAAAAATACCATATACATAGTTGAGTCAAATGAAATTTTCCAACCAAGTTCAATGCATGATAAGAAGGGATAAAAGAATAGAAACAAATATTTAAAAAAAAAAAAAATGCTACTTACATTCAACATGTACAAGGGTATTTCCATAAAATCATTGTATGGGAATAATACTTATTGAAATAGATCTTGTTATGAGGCTCAATCAAAACATTCCCATCACAATCTTCCAACTCATAATATTCCTTACTAAGAACATGCATAACAATATAAGGATTGTTCCACATAGGATTAAACTTCCTCAACTGCAATGAATATTTATCTTGGTGATAATCCAACACTAGGACTCCTTTAGAGAAAACATGGGGATGGATATACGTGCCATATTTATCCTTAACATGTTTTGTTTTAGCCTCACTCATAGTATCATGACCTCTACAGTGTTCATAAAGCCATTTTAGGTAAACAAGGTCCTCTTCCTTAGAATTTGAGTCATGAAATAGCTCAAAAATTAATTTCAATGAGGGAATTTCATATTCAATTCATAATATATCCTCGCATACATGGAAAATATGAAATGGAGTTTAATCTAGTGTAGTCTTGACTGGAGTTTAGTATGCCCGTAGAGATAAGAAAAACATTATTAAGTGCCAATTAGTTTTACTCTTGTTAATTATCCTTTGGGAAATATTTTTCAAAGCCTTAATAATGAATTGTACTTGTCCATTCAAGTGAGGATAGTAAGGGGATGGGTTTTCTTGCTTGAATCCCAACTTCGTTTCTAGCTTCGTCATCATTTTATTAAAAAATGAGAGGCATGTTCAGTGAAAAATTCTCTAAGAACTCCAAACCTAAAAATGAGATGATTGAATATGAATAGATAAATTATTTCATCATCATTTGTAAATGTATGCATAGCTTCATCCCCCTTATCCAAATAGTCCACCCACCACAATAATATACTTACAAGATTTCATCAAAATTGGATGGAATGTCATAAATCAACCCCCAATAGGGAATAAAGGATTGGAATGTTCATGTATATTTTTTATGTACACTTTAAAAGGATATTATTTCTTAACTACTGCAACAAAATCCTTAAAAATAGAGGGAAACAAATATTGCATGCAAAATATTTTGATTAATGGCCAACCCAAATAGTTGACTACCACATCTACCATTGTGATTCATTAATAAAATTCTCTACCTATTCAAGATTGAAACATCAATGTAACCCAATGTCATCCCATTCATGATACAAAGTGTCACCAATAATTAGGTATCTCTTCATGTGATGTCACATTTTCCATTAGTCACTATGAGAGAGGTGAGAAGGGCATTGTTAAAATTGTAGATATAACATGATATATTTATACCACTAATCAAAAGTGACAATGACGAGTAAATTTTCATCAAGTAAGGGCTTAATTTAAAATTTATCCTAATAGTCTCTTGGTAACTCTAACATCATCTATATGAAAAATATATATTTCTTCGATTTGTCATAGGTAGATACTCTAAATCAATTTATTTCAATATTACTATCCAATTGGAATATTTACCTCTAATTATTCCTCAAGAGAATATATGCTACATGGGATTTACATTTGCAATCACTATCATGTGTTGAAGAAGGATATAATATCAAAGTCTTTCGATAGCATGTATTGTTGCCAAGGCCAATACTTCAACATAAGAGTATCATAACTTAGGCCCAACCATGAACTTATTTAAATTGTATACCACTTGTTGTTTATGCAATTAATCCTCCTAAGACAAATTCATGTCAATGGTTGATTCATATGTCACCATATATAAAAGAAAGCACTATCTATAATTTAGTGGACTCAATAATCAGGAAAACATTCAACCCTTTATAAAGACATCAAATGATCATTGAACATACTCATACCATATAAAATGAAATACATTATTCAAAAGACACATGAATCCTTTTGTGATGTCAAAACAATTAGCTATTAATCGATGCAAAAAATGCTCCTTTCCTTACAGACTTTAGAATTCGAAAATATTACACAAGGAGGAAATTGAACTATCAATTCCACCGTAAAGGGATCAACCATGACACCATACTTGGACACTATGAAACAAATAAATTCCGTAAACATGACACAAAAGTTACACTCATGCAGATTCAGAGGAATTTTCTAGAACCCATCTTTCAAAAACTACAGGAAGCTCCAAAGACTATCAACCACTCACTCTAGCCTGCATGAGTTACTAGAGCTATGAAAAAGGTGTCTCCGCCATCCTCTTGTGAATATTTTTTCATAATTATGACAAGAATTGGTCTTTTCCTTATTATTCTTGTTTTTCTCTTCCTTCTAGTCTCTTTCGAAATGCTCAAGCTTCCCATAGTTCCAATGTTTTGGCTTATACTTTCTTGGAGACTTATTTATTGACTCTCCCATGGGATTTGTATTTTCCCTTTAATCTCGTATTTCCTTTCCCTTTCAACCTTCCATGAAAAACGAAGCACTCCTTAGTTGATTCAAAAGATTTCCACCTAACCTCCTTTGAGATTAAACTATCCATCAACTCATCAAGAACCATTGTATTTATAGTGTTCCTAATGGCCATTAAAATGTTGTCCAAAAAATTTAGCACATAACAAAAAATATTCATACAATGATCCTCCTCATCCATGTAATATCATTTGGGCCAAATAGTATTAAATGAACTCAGATGCTTGGCTATAGAATCACCATCACCCATTCTTAAGGTGAACATGTTTTCTCACATAAAAAGTTTATTAACAATGGATTTAATCTCATACAAATCCAGAAAAATGTTCCATATAGTTGCTATATTTTTTCCATTAGAAACATTCAATAACATTGAAATTAAAAAATAGAACTTGACAATTCTTCTCATCTTTCTCTCTAACTCTACCCACGCTTTATCCTTCATAATAGTGGGTTTGGTTCTAAATAAGGTATCCCATAGATCTCAATATATGAGAAAATCCTTCATCTTGAGCTTCCATAGCTCAAAGTTAGTGTCATTAAACTTCCCATTTCTAATCTAGACATGCTCACCATTTCCATAGAACAATATTTACTTTTCCATAAGCACCCACTCAAACTAGTATTAGATTTGAAAAATTTGTCCCTAACGCCTTGGGTCCAAAGCGATCAATCCTTGATTCCAAACAAAGGGAAGAAAAGGCGGAAACTATTATTTTTTCACTAATCAATGAGAAAAGAATGTGCAGAAAAAAATTAAACATAGTTGCAATGATAAACAAAATAGAAAAGTACACCCATTAAGTAAAACAATTTCCTACGTAAAACCTTTCCAAGAGAAAAAACCCACTGTCCAAAGAACAGTTATTGTATTATTAGAAACTGGCAAATGGTTACAATACATTACAAATTCTCTATTCTTTAGGAAGGACTATTTGGTAGCATAAAGGTTTTGGAGAATTTTCTATAGCATAACAACATGTTAAAACCTCTCTCACAACCTCTAACCCAAACATTAAATAAATAGACATAAAAAACCATAAACCATTTATGCTTTTCTAATTTTACATAATGGAAACTACCAACAATTAATTAGCCAATTACTATTACTCAACATTCGTTGCTTATTTATGATCAACATTTATTCTATACTATTGTTCAACATTTATCCTTTGCTATTTCTTAGCATTTATTGAAATAACAATTTTTCTTCACAACCACAAAGTATATCAACATTTATTCTATACTATTGCTCAACATTTATCCCTTACTATTTCTTAGCATTTATTGAAATAACAATTTTTCTTTACAACCACAAAGTATATAACACGCTCATCACAACAATAAGAAATTCTACATATTAATATAATATTCAATTTTAATTAAAGTAAAAAAGAAAACATGAAACTAAAATAATTAATAGCAAAATCAAATATTAAAAAACAATTAAAGAATGAATGACAATTCCAAAACTCGGAATAACACATGTTAATTCGAAACCAAAATGACAAATGGTAATTCAAATATTGAAACGTCCAATGCGAATGGGACCCGGAAGTTATAAATATCGAAGGATTATCTTGGAGCTCATAACAACAAATGGTCACATTAAAGTCCAGAATAACAAATAGCTATTTCGAAGTTCAAAATATGGAATCTATTTTAATTAAAATAACAAATAGCTACTTGGGAGCTCAAAACTTAAACTAACAAATAGTTACTTGGGAGCTAAAAATATGGAATCTATTTTATTTAAATTTTTATTGATGTAAGAGATAAATCACTAACTCAAACTTTTTTTACTATTTTATTTAAATTTTTATTAAATTCTTATTTTTATACATGTAAAAGACAACTTACTAAATTAATTTTTTTATATTATTTTATTTAAATATTTATTATTAGTGATTATACACTTATTATCATTTTATTTTAAATTTATATTATTAATAAATTTTTTACCTTTTTACTTAATCATTATTTTTTTTTATTATTAGTGGTTACAAACTTTTTATATTTTACTGAAATTATTATTGATATTATTACTTATTTTGAGATGTTTGAAAATAATTACAACCTTAGTAAGTGTAACTAAATAACAAATATAAAATCCATTTTAATTAAAATAACAACTACTTGCGAGCTCAAAACTTAAAATAACAAATAGCTACTTTGGATTTAGAAAAATGAAATCCATGTTATTTAAATTTTTATTAATGTAAAAAAGAAATTACTAATTCAAAGGATTTTTACTATTTTATTTAATTTTGTATTAAATTCTTATTATTAAGGATTATAAACTTATTATTATTTTACTTTAAATTTGTATTGTATTGTTAATGGTTACAAACTTTTTACCCTTTTACTTAAATTATTACTTTTTATTATTAGTGGTTACAATTTTTTTACCATTTTACTTAAATTATTATTATTATTATTATTAATTATTCTAAAATATTTGGAAATAATTACAACCTTATTACATGTAACTAAATAACAAATACAAAATCCATTTTAATTAAAATAACAAATAGCTAGGAGCCCAAAAGTTAAAATAACACATACCTATCTCGGAGTTCACAATACGGAATCCATTTTACTTAAATTTTTTTTTACGTAACAAACAAATTACTAACTCAAACTTTTTTTACTATTTTATTTAAATTTTTATTAAATTCTTAATATTACTGATTATAAACTTATTATCATTTTACTTTAAATTTGTATTATTAATGGTTACTATTTTTTACCTTTTTACTTAAATTATTAATTTTTATTATTAGTGGCTACAAATTTTTCACTATTTTACTTAAATTATTATTATTATTATTAATTATTTTGAGATATTTAAAAAACAAAAAAACATAAAATCAAATTTTCAATTATCCATTTAACCCTTTCAAATATTTTTAAAATCAAATTCTATTTCAAATATTTTTAAAACCAAATTCTATAAACTTAGACATTTCCCATTACCTAGGGTTGGGATGAATGAATAAAGAGCTCCTAGAGTTCCAAATATTCAAAATTCGATGATGTTATAATGATGAAGCTTTGAAAGTAAAGCTCCTGGTAATATGGAGATAGGGCCCCCACATCACCCTTTGGGAGGTTTAAAAATGAATGACTTATATAGTTATAATGTGATCTTGTTCGATCTCCGAATGTGGTACTTGGGGGAATTGCATTACAAATACTTCTTAGGAGTTTGAAATTAAAATAGAGGTAATCCAAGTTATCGTTGTGCATTTAGATGTTACAACAAAAAATATTTTTCATTAATGGTTTAAATGAGTTTTTAAAATGGATTTGAACCACCATTAAAATTGAATATAGAAAAATTTTAAATTTTGGCAGAGTTGTTCGATGTTCGATGTGAGCCTGCGCGACTGAATGAGGTCTCCCTCTTGCCGCCATGGAGGTGCTAGCCTCATCCTAGGTTCCTCCCCCTCCTCCTCCCCCAACAGCAGAGGATGCTTTCAACTCATTGTTGGCTTCTCTACCGAAAAAAAAAGAAAACTAAAGCCGCTAAGTTCATGAAAAAGATGGATGATATTCCCGAAATCTCCCTCCTCCCTGAGAGACCTATCCAGGTTGCTTTGTCACTAGTGGATCGCACCCTTGTGGGACAGTTCATTGGCCTTTGGCCCTCGCCAAAAACAACGGAGAACTGGGTGGTCAAAAATTGGATGCCTTTGATCAACAATAGTGTAACCTCGTACTTCTTGGGGAGAGGCTTCTTTCTGTTCGAGTTCACCACAAAAGAGGATAAAGATCTGATCTTTCATAATGGTCCCTATTTCATGGGCCCTCGGGGCTTGTATCTCAACAAGTGGACGCCGAACTTCGATCCAGAAGTGGACGTTCCTATGGCTGTTCCAGTGTGGGTTAGGCTACCAAATCTCCCAGTACATTGCTGGAATTGGGACTCTTTGCAGCACATAGGCAACGCCTTGGGTAAATTTATTGACCGGGTAAACAATAAGGACCAATATGACTCTACCCGAATATGCGTCGAGGTCGATCTAGAGGTGGGACTTCTGGAGTCAATAATAATCAATGTTGACAATTGGAATCATGTGAAAAAGCTAGATTACGAGCAACTTCCTTTCAAATATTGAAAATGCCATGTTTACGGACACTTCGCCAAGGGTTTCCTGAGTAATGGAGAGACGGATAAATAGAAGGAGGAAGGTTGGAATCATGTTAAGAAGACAAATATCTCCCATAAAACCCCCAAATCCAGGGCTCCAAATGGAAAAGGCCCTGATTCGGCTTCTGCTCAGCAAAGCCCTTCCCTGAACGGTCAAGAAAAAGAATTCGGGCCCTTAAGCTCAACCCCAGAGGAAACCCAGGACACAAAAAAACAAAATACATCATCACTTGAAAAAGGCCCCCCCTTAGGCCCGAGGACAAGTTAAAGTGCCTCAGAAAGCCTCAAGGAAAAACAAGCAGAAGTTGAAGAGGAAGAACAAGACTTGGAGGAATTAGAGGAGGAAGGAGAAATATGGGACACACAAACTTCGACCAGAAGATTGACAAGAGGTCGAAAGTCTGCCCGAGAAAAGAGAGATCAGGAAACCTACAAGGATAAGCTTCAGGGCAGCCAATAAACCCTTGAGAAACTATTGGCAAAAACCCTGAAGATTACAAGGAATCAGACCCAGGGCTCCAAGGGAGCTCATCACACTCAAAAAAGTAAGTGATGAAGGTTGTCTCCTGGAATTGCAGAGGTATGGGGAAAAAAGTGAAAGAAGAAGCCATGAGAAGCCTCATAAGGATAGAAACCCCAAACATTCTACTAATCCAGGAGACAAAAATAGAGGACACAAAATTCCTCCAAATTAGTAAGAAATTTTGGAATAAAGGTGGAGGATTGGTCGTCTCTACTCGAGGAGCCTCGGGTGGGTTGGGTTCTCTTTGGAACATCAAAAAATACTTATTGGTCACTGAGACTCTAAGTGCTCACTGGATATTCTTTAAAATCCAACATCTTGATACAAAGGAGGTCTTTAGTCTCTTCAATTGTGTACATCCCAGTTAATGCTGGGGAAAAAAAGGCCTCTTGGGATTCCATCATAAATCTGGCAGAAATGGAGAATCAGGAAAATGTCATCATCGCTGGCGACCTCAATCTCACCTTTCTTTATTCAGAGAAGTGAGGAGGCATCATTGTCAGGAATCCGACAAGAGAATGGGTGGAGGACCTCATGCAAGATTGGGACCTTCTCGACATCAAGCCCTCGAATGGTAAGTTCACTTGGTCAAACAAAAGAGTCAGTCCTGGTCATATTGCAACAAGGCTAGACAGATTTCTTGTTCAAAATTCTTTCATCCTTTTAGGTTTAGAGGCTAGAATGCATATTATCCCTTGTAGTGTTTGAGATCATAAACCTATCAAGCTTGAACTCTTGGCCCAAAAAAACCTAGGCCCTATACCATTCATATTTAGCCCTTTATAGGTCAATGACCCGGACTTCATGAATAAGGTAAAGGAAAGTTGGAGGATGCCTGTCAAGGGATCTTCCTTCTTCATTTGGGAGGAAAAACTCAAAGAGTGAAAGAAGTCCTGAAAAGTTGTGCCAAAACTCTCCCTAATCCAGCTTCTAAAAGAAAACAAGTCCAAGTTAGTCTTGAGCTCCATCAACTGCAAACGAAAAGCGCAAAAATCACAAAACAAACTCTAGACAGGGAGGCAGACTTACAGTAGAAGTATCATAAGGAGTGCATGTCGGAGGAAGAATATTGGAGACAAAAATATCACAGTAGTTTCCTTAAAGCGGGATATAGGAATACCTCCTTCTTCCACAAGAAAGCCCAAGCGAGAAGAATTTTTAACTCCATTTGAGAAATCAAAGAAGATGCCACAACCCACAAGGATTTCATCAGCATTAAAAGGGCAACATCGTCTCATTTTAAAAATCTTTACAGTGAAGAAGGGGAGAGGGCCTAGAACACCAAGTTTCTAGATGTGGTACCTTCAAAGATCACCAATAGGATGAATCAGATACTGGAAGCTAAGGTCACTAAAAAATAAATTAAGGCTGCTCTCTTTGCTATGGAGCCCAAAAAAACCCCCAGACCGGATGGGTTTACTTCCAAATTCCTCCAAAATTGTTGGCAGATACTTGAAAAGGATTTTCATAAACTAGTTTTGAAATCCCAAGCCTGCCAAAAAATTGGGGGCAGAACTAATTCTTCCTTCCTTGACCTCATCCCAAAGGAAAAGGGAGCCAATACCTTCAACATATTTCTCCCTATCTCTCTTTGTAACATCAATTACAAGCTGATAACAAAGGTGATAGCCAACAGATTAAAAAGTATCATCCTTACTATTATCCCAGAAAATCAAGGGGGTTTTGTTCATGGGAGACAGATCGGGGACAACTTCATCTTAGTACAAGAGGTGATACACCCAAGTACGCATAAAAAAATAAAGGGTATGGTCATTAAACTTGATCTAGAAAATGCCTTTGATCGTGTTAGACACAGTTTTCTCTTTGAGGTTATGCACAAGTTTGGGTTCGAGAATAATTTCATCAATTGGATTCAGGCTTGTATCTCTGAGCCTTAGATCACTCCTTTGGTGAATGAGCGAACAACGGATTTTTTCAAAGCCATCAGAGGGATTCGGTAGGGGTGTCCCCTTTCTCCCCTCCTCTTCTTCGTCCAAGATTTTGTTCTAATCTTTTACCTGGAAAAGAAACACCTAGATCAAGAGATTATGGGCCTGAACATTGCAAGAGGAGTAAAAAATATAAATCACGTGTTGTTTGCTAACAATTCTCTGTTGTTGGTCGCAACCAATGTGCTTTCAACTTCATGATTCAAAGAAGTGTTGGATGATTATTGTGATGCAACAGGAAGTACCCTAAATAAAGGGAAATGTCATATCTATTGTTGGAATGTTTCTGTCAGGGCCCTTAATGCCATTTTCAGATGTTTGGGCTTTGCTGCCTCTTCCAACTGTTCTTCTTTCATGTACCTGGGCCTTCCAATTTTCAAAAAGTTTTCCTTTAGCAGAGACTGGCTCCCTCTGTTAGAAAATTTCAATCTCAATATTCAGGTCTAGGGCTTCTCTTGGCTCAATCATGTTGGTAAATCAGTGCTCATCAAGGCTATCCTCAACAGTCTCCCAATCTTCCAATTCTCTGTCATGTTGGCTCCTTTGTGTATCCTCAGGAAAATGGAGGATTACATCTGGAAGTTATTTTGGAAGGGAAGCAAACAAAACGAGAAGAGAATCATCCTGGTAAGCTGGGACAAAGTCACCAAGCCCCTGATGGAAAGTGGACTAGACTTTAAAGACCTCAGCACCCAAAATGTGACAATGGGAGCAAAGAAAATTTGGAGACTTATCACTCCAAAGCCTGGCTGAGCGCAAATTGCTTTATGGAAGAAATATTTCAAGGGACAAAGGAAATGCTATCTTGACAACCCCCTCCAAAAAATTTAATCACATCTCCTCAAACTCTGCATTAAATCTACCCCATTGATAAACCTCCACGCGTTATGGATTCTAGGTAATGGCAAGCTTATAAAAATCAAGGAAGACAACATCATGAACAATTCCCCACTCGTCGAAATCGGTTCTCTGCAAACACTACGGGTTTGGATGTTCAACGTCGGCTTCATCACTCCGTGGGACATGTCATGTTGGGAAGATTGAAATTGGATTAGTTGGAAGAAGCTCTGGGTGCCAATAGAGCTGAAGCACGATTGTGACACATTTTTTCCTCACCTGAAGGGCATGGCCCTGATCCACGCTAGGAGACAAGAAAAATGTGAATGGGGCTCTCAATTGAGCTGCTATATTGTGGCTCTTAGTTATGCAAAACTATTGGAACAACCCCATGTCCCTCCTAACCTTCTGATTTGGAAGGGGCTTTGGGGCCACAAGACAATTCCAAAAATTGATTTTTTATGTTGTCTCATGTGCCACAATATAATATTGATTGGGGATCGATTAAATAAAAGAGGCTTCCAAGGGCCTTCCCAATGCATAATGTGCCTCGAAAATGAACAGAACCTCTATCACTTAATATTGGAATGTAAATTTGCACAAGAGATCTAGAACGAGGCTCTGGGCCCTTGCAGAAACACTCTTAGTTGTCCCACCTCCATCGTTGAACTGGCTACGCAACAATCCAGGGGTACTCCCAAAAAATGAAAGCTTCAAGGTGGCCTGACTCTCCTTGCCAAAGATCATAGATGGAAAATCTGGCTTGAAAGCAACAAGAGAATTTTCAGAGATCAGGTGCAAGTAGCGAAGCTTGTCATGACCAAGATAAAAAATCAATAGAAAGAAAGCCTAGGCAATCAGCTTGAGGAAACCAATTTAAGTCAGCAGGACCTTGAATGGGGAGTAAGGTTAGGCCTCTAGTTTACTCAAGTTGTAAGGCAAAGCAAGCCAAGCAAAGAATGGAAAATTAGATTCAATGAGAAATAATTTTCAGCCTGGATGAACAAACAGTCCAAACATACTCTACTCTTCGACGGGGCAGCCAAAGGAAATCCTGGGAAAGTTGGTGTAGGTGGGGTCATTAAGAATCTAGAAGGAAGAATCGAGCATAGTTTCTCCTGGGGCTTGGGCCACACTACTAGCATCCAAGCAGAAGCGTTGGATCTGTTCCAAGGCCTCAAGCAAGCCAAGGATCTAGGCATCAAAGAGGTAAATGTAATTGGTGATTCTCAGTCCATTATAAAAACTATAGTGGACAATTCTGCTCCCAAAGACTTCATCTTTGCAAGATTGGTGACAAGAATCAAAACCCTAGTTAAAACCTTTCTGAGTATAAAATTCTTCCATGTGCTGAGGGAGAATAATAAGGACGCGGACTCAGAAGCCAACAAAGCAGCTCTTATTTCCACCAACACTCTTTTAAGAGACAGGGACGAAGATTGGGATCCCATTCCTTAAGAACTTTCTATACTCCCATGTTTTTTTGCATTTTACTGAATCAGTTCATCTGTATTCACAAGCTAGGGAAAATAACGGAGATTGACTCGTTTGCTATATGTAGAAATCTTTGGTTTATAAGTATTCGAGCCTTTGAGATCTTGGCCGAAGAGGAAAGTTGGGCTTCTCCTCACATTTTGTAACCTCATTAGAGGCATTTACGCAAACAATTAATTACAATCCCATATGCATTCCTGTAAAAAAAATTGAATATAGAAAATTTTAATTATTATTATTATTATTATTATTAATTATTTTGGGATGTTTGAAAATAATTACAACCTCATTACATATAACTAAATAAGATCAATTTTTCAATTATTGATTTAACCCTTTCAAATATTTTTAAAACCAAATTCTATAAACTTAGACATTTCCCATTACCTAGGGTTGGGATGAATGAATAAAGAGCTTCTAGAGTTCCAAATATTCAAAATTTGATGATGTTACAATGACGATGCTTTGAAAGTAAAGCTCCTGGTAATATGGAGATAGGGCCCCCACATCACCCTTTGGGAGGTTTAAAAATGAATGATGTATATAATTACAATGTGATCTTGTTCGATCTCTGAATGTGGTACTTGGGGGAATTGCATTACGAATAATTCTTAGGAGTTTGAAATTAAAATAGAGGTAATCCAACTTATCGTTATGTATTTAGATGCTACAACAAGAAATATTTTGCATTAATTGTATAAATGAGTTTTTTAAATGGATTTGATCCACCATTAAAATTGAATATAGAAAATTTTAATTTTAATTTTTTATTGTTCAAAGTATTTTAACCTATTTTAAAATAATAATAGAAGAAATATTTTAAAAAAAAGAAAAGTTTTGAAATAATTAGTTATTTATGAAAATGATAAATGTTATAAAATTTTAAAAGAAGGGTCACATTTTTTCAACAAGTCATCAATGCTTAGATTCAAATCTTGGTTTTGAATAACACAAAAACAATTAATTATGGGTTATGGCTCACAATTATATTGACATCGGAAATGTATAAGAAAGATTAACTGCAAATGTGTGGCTTAATGACAATTTTGAAAACCTAACAAATGCGATGAGTTTATTTCTCTTTTTATATGTTCACATATTCCATCTCTCCAAAGGTATCTATATGTTATTCATAGTTATTATGTTGCAATGCTAATGTGCATTTCTTCTTTGATTTGAACAAAACTATGTTAATTAATTTGTTTGGGATAAAAAAATTTGCTAACCTCAATGAATTTTTTTAACTTATATGTTATTGATTAAATTCAGATGTGAACTTACACAAAATGAACATTGTCAACATCAAACAACCAAAATTTGAGATTACAATTTTGTACATTCAATTTTTTGCATCATCATATCCTCACTCCTATGTTCTCTAAAATGATTATTCCCGTTTTCCTAATTCTATGCATCTTTATCTATCATGACCTTTCAATTGTTCTTGTTGTTTCTAGTGAAATTAGCATAAATGTGATGATAAATTATGTGTTTGAATATTTTTTTGGATTCACCTCATTTCCTTTTAATCAATGTTTCAAACCACGCTAATGCAATGCATCATGTGGATGGATAATGCAGAGAATATGATCAAGTTAAATCATCAAACACTCGTCATTATTCATTCTAATGATGAATCACATTGACCAACTTTGGAACATTAATTGAAAAAAATGCAATGAATTTGAAACAATATTTAAACATTGGTGTCGATCATAATAGTTTGAAATTGGAGATACATTATGTCAAATATTTGGAGAATTCCACATAATGATGTTTCCCTTTGTCTCATCCCACACCTAAGATCAATTAGATGTATCATTTGCAAGATTAATGCTTAGAGAAACTCTATAATTTCCTAGATGGGAATCTTAAGAAAATTACAAAAAGGGTAAGGGATTATGCTATAAGATCCACTTTGTTAAAATAATTTTTGCAAGATTTGAGATATCAAGTGAAAAATCAATATCCTCAATAAGAATAACACACTTAGTGGTCTTGTTGAGTAATTTAATTTATCTTTATGTTTGTATGGATCTTAGAAATCTCCAAATCATAGAAATATTAGCCTAAATAACAAGAAACAGATACAATCAAGTTAAATTTTCATGTTTCTAGAGGTCTATAAAAAAAGTAGTTTCTCTCAATGGTTCTTATAGTATTTTCATGAAATCATCTCTTTAAAAAATGACTCAAGGTCTAGTAAAATTTCTCATTTTCTATTGAGATTACATTGAACATCATTATCATGGTTAAGCATGATTATGATATGATTAAGATATGAATACTAGAGGTAGTCCTCATGCTCTGAAAACAAATTTATCTCTTATATAGTTGTCCATAAAACTATTTTATTTTGATATTTGTCTTTGAATATACTTTTTTAACACTTTGAAATACTTTAAAAAAATGTGGCTAATCATTTATGAATTTTTATTT
The DNA here is from genome assembly GCA_009831015.1 of Picea engelmannii. NCBI lineage: Eukaryota > Viridiplantae > Streptophyta > Pinopsida > Pinales > Pinaceae > Picea > Picea engelmannii. The sequence continues at coordinate 931,410 of ML777610.1, forward strand.
AATTTTTAATGTACATATAACCCATTAACAAAATACATTTAAAATTATAGATTTTGATTATTATTAATTCCTATTGAAATCACTACTTACCTTTTTGTTTTTCATCAAATTTTAACATTAAAAAAAAAAGGAAGAGACTTGTTTCAACATATATATATATATTTGATCCTTGTATGACTATTAAATTCAATACAAAGTTATGCAAAGTTTACTCAACTTAAGAGACATCCAAATTCATATGTTGACACAAAGAATGTTTTACTATATTTTGGAGCTAATCTAAAAAATAACCTCCTCAAGCTCTAAGTGACCATTTGGGTTTGACAATTTACATGAAGTCATTAATAATTAAATCAAATATGCCTTTTTAAATATGGGGTTTTACATAAGTTAGGAACTTCGAGGCAATGCTAGCCATGGATGTAAATAGTTCATCATAGAGCATTTTTCTCATCAAACAGTGGCTTTGTCAAAAAAACACTTTATATAATGTACTGTGAGGTATATACATAATTCCTTTCATGCTCAACTTGGCGTTGATTCATGGTATTTAAAAAAAGTAATAAGTTATTTTTTCAAGTTCAACCTTATAAAGTTGATATAAAATTATCCTCGAGGATTAGCTCACTTGGTCATGAGCCAAATGTGAGAATATCCCTTGGTGAAATGGGGAGTTCACATGTTAGACTCTCTTAATCACCTATTAATAATTTTTAAATATCACTTATCAATTTTATGTTGAGTAGTGAAACATACTCTTATCTATAAAAATACTTCATATTCCATATCTATATTAAGTTGAACAAAGTCTTATATATGGTTGGATTTTATTTTGAAACTCTTTTGTGTCAAGTGTTTAAATATCAATGATGCCACTCTTAAGAAAAGATTGTTTTTACAAAACTAGAAATTGTGGTTGATTGACATGTAAATACAAAGTTCATAGTGTTAAACCATGACAAAGGATAACTCATATTATGATTCAATGACATAAAAAAAATCAATATACTAATAATTTAAATTGGATTTTGAAATATGGTAATTATGGTTGAGATTAAAATATTCTTTTATTATTAATATTTTTTAAATATCACTTATCAATTTAATGTTAAGTAGTGAAAAAATTAAACATCTCATACTCTTATCTATAAAAACTATTTCATATCTATTGTAAGTTGAACAAAATCTTATATATTTAGATTCTATTTAAAAACTCTTTTTTGTCAAGTGTTTAAAGCTTAACAATATCACTCTTAAGAAAATATTTTTTTTAGAAATTGTATAACAATCCTAATTCTTATACATTGTTCAAAAAACTATATCTTTCTTATATTAAATAATTAATATGTAATTGACATGTAAATACAAAATTAATGATATTAAACCATGACAAATAATAACTCATATTATAATTGATTGACATAAAAAAATATCAACAACTAAATTCCATACTAATGAATTTATTTACTTATAACAATATATTTTATTAACTTATAT
>ML777610.1:938127-949354 GCA_009831015.1 Picea engelmannii
ATATATATATATATATATATGAGGTTGGCATATTGGTTAAAAACATCCATTATTATAGCGGAGGTAAGGGTTTGATTCCCCTCCATGGCACATAGGTTGGTTATTTGTTATACAGCCCGAGTGGGCCTAATTGTTAAGAACATGTGTTTCCTCTTAAGAGGTCACAGGTTCAAATAGATTATGTTTCATTTAATGAGATAAAATTATTTTAGATATTATGTTGATGGAAGAGATATAATTATTTAATTTTAATTTTGATTATAAATGTAAAAAAGTAATTTTAATTCATTTTATATAGTTTTTCAATTTACCTATCAAGTAAAACTTTCCAAAATTGTCAACTCAAATTCTCACTGTACTTATTTTTCACATCAATCTAAGCTATACAAAAGTATTTTTTAAAACAAGATCCATACATTGCTAGAAATCCATGGGAAAAGAGCTAGAGACCAAGCTAGGTTTAAAGGTTATCATTCCATTGTGGGCCACCTTGTTACATTTAGGATCATTGCAGAGGATTTTTGTAATGATAAAACAGTTCTCCTTTGTTGTTTCATTGATTTTAGAAAATCTTCTGAGAATGTTCCCGAGGACTATATTAAGAGTTAAGAGTTGCTACAATAAGGCTATATGAGAAAGTTATTGCCAATTTTAGGAACATTGAGGGTTGGTGAAGCAAGGTTTTCCCCTATCCCCTACCCTTTTCAACATCTATATTAATAATTTAGAATATAATCATTTCTTTATGCTAATGATATGGTTCTTATGGAGAATATTCCCTATGATCTAGGTAAACAATTGATTATCCTCAAATACTTCTTCTCTAGCATGGGAATGACTATGAACACTAAGAAAACAAAGGTTATGATAATTAAATCCAAAAGGATTACCTACAATACTTTTTTTTATGACAACAATAGCTTGGAGGAAGTCCCTTCACACAAATATCTTGCAATCTATATCCATCACTAGCTCAATTGGAACTATAGCATTGAAAAAAGGATAAATTGAGGGTCAAGGCTATTATGGGCTTGAAAACAATTGTAAAGCAATGAAACATTGTCTTTGAGATAAAAAATAAAAAAAACCTCTCTCACACTTTGGCCACTATGGTTATCTTTTATGGATGTGAAATTTGGGGTTGTCATATATCTAGAGAATCTTGGAAAAAGATAGAACATATCCAAAATAATTTTATAATTTGATGCAAAATACCACCAACTTCAACCCACAATCACAGAGTTTTCAACATTGTTGTAGTCAATATTTGGGCTGCTAATCTAGCCTCAAATTAACACGAACATGCACTCAATTTTTTCCTTTTTCTACAACGTTGAATTGCGATATGTCATAGATAACTCTATAGGTAATTACCACTACACCAATATACCTCTATGCAAAAGCATCAACGAACAATTTTGATGAAATCCGTGGAAAACAATTATGTGAGAAATTCAATAAACAATGGAGGTGTGTCATAGGTTACTCTACACGTGGAATCATGCAACAATATTAACGTGTTGTGGGTATTTAAGGGTTTTTCCACTATGGAAAATAGTGACTATTTGTTCCTGTGAGGAAAAATACTCAAAATATATTCTTCTAAAAAGAATTTTAGAACTTTCTAAAATTAATTGTGCATGGTCTTCCTGCAATCACATAAACTTGTCACTCTGCCAAGATAGCTTATACATAGAGTTTAACAATTCAAACACATAGCGTTAAAAAATGCAAACACACGGTGTTACAACACCACACACTCTACTCTTTTTTTTGTCAATGAAGGAGTAAATTTACAAAGGAAATCACTTTCCTTCTTGGTCTTTTGGACCCTTACAATTCACACTTTCACATATTTAGTCTCATGGAGTCACTCTCTCCTATGCCTATGACAAAGAATTCAATATATCTCGAGCTCTTAGAAAGCTCAGAAACAAATGAGTCATGAGTTATCTTAACAAATTCCTAAAATAAAGATCTACTCCTAATATTTAGCAACAGACTTAACACCTATGACAAAAAATTTGATATATATCAAACAAACTCAATGGAAATTTCTTCTGGAGACATTTCGTAATTATTACAGATATAATAAAAGAAATTAGGGAGTCAACTCCCTTGGTAAATGTATTTGATCCTTGAGATCAATTCTAGAATTGGTTGTCATATGCTCCCGCGTCATACTCATGCGGAAGAAAATAACTATTCATCAGATGTTCAAGGTATACACCATACTTGGAAATTTCGGTTATTGTCATCCAAGTAGCATCCTTTGTTGGTCGACCTTTCTATTTGACTAAGTACTAGAAATATCCATTGTCTCTGGTTTTATTTAGTGGTTTCATATCTAATATTGTCTTGATATCCTTTTTTCGTGCTCTGGGTAGTTTCTCTTTCCATCCTACGTTATGATTTCTGTCAGTTATAGGTTCATGTGTTCAAACATCGTATGTCTCCTTGAAGGGATACAAATATGCAACATCAAATATTGGAGAAATTCCAACACCTCTTGGAAGTTCTATTTCATAGGAATTGGAAGAAAATTTCCTTATAATTTTACATGGTCTAATCTTCTTAAGCTTTAATTTGTCATAAGTCCCTACAGGAAACCTGTCTTTCCTCAAATATTCCATGACAAAGTAATCATTTTCAAAATCCACTGTTCTTCTTTTGATTTATTCTCTCTTCTTATACTTGTAGTTCCTCTCTTACAATTTCTGCTTGAGCCTTTTTCTACAATTCCTTAAGTCATACACTCCCCCAGGATGCATTCCATAAAATTTTTGGAATGGAATCCTCCTTGTGCTTCTATTTGGTGAGTCATTATATTCAAACTTAGCTTGAGAAAGACTATGATCCCACTTCCTAGGGTTCTCATTTACGAGGCTTATCAAAATATTTTCTAGACTTTTATTTACTACCTCGGTCTTTCGATTAGTATGTGGATCATAGGCTAAGGTAAAATTGAGATTAGTTACAATGTTTTCCCATAAGGTTCTCTAAAAGTATCCCACAAATCTCATGTCTCTGTCAAAAAATATAATTTTTGGTAAACCATGCAACCTTGAAACATCTTTGAAGGAAAATTTTACAACAGATATGGAATCATTACCTCTCTATATTCTTGGAAATCCCAACATAAAATACATACTCACTACATCCCATGGAATTCTTGGAATGGGTAGTGACCTATACAACCTTATATCCTGACTTCTCCCTATAGAATGATGACAAATTTTACACTTCTCCACAAACTTCTTCACTTGATTTTGCATACCTAGCCAATAATAAAAACAGTTACATGAGAAAGGGTTCTATCTTACTCAAAATTTTGTGATGGTCCTCCATGTGTTTTTCTTTGATCACATTTTTCTTGGATAAGTCTCCATCTCCATTGGAAAAAACAAATCATTTGCAAAAGAGAGGCCAATCCTCTCAAATTACTTAATTGACCCAGGCTAAAATGGTTGAATGCCAACTCAAAGGCCTTTGTTATAATTGTGATGAAAAATATTTCCCAGGCCACAAGTGTAAAGAACAAAATCTTTTTATGGCCATCTCTGAGGAGATTTTAGAAGAAGATGAAGAAACTCCCTCTATGTCTGAGTCACCTGAATCCACTGACATAACCCCTCCCTCAGACCCTCTCGAAGTAGAACCAGTCATTTCCCTCAATGCTCTCACTGGATTCTCTACTCCCCAAACCCTCAAGCTAATCGGTTACATCAAGCATTGAAAGGTCATCATTCTGGTTGATAGTGGCAGCACCCATAATTTTATTCATCGCCACATTGCCCAAGAAACTCATTGCTACATCCATGTCGTCAATAATTTCCAAATCATGATTGCCAATGGTGGTTCCATGAAATGTGGAGGGCGTTGTGAAAATGCGTGTCTCCAAATTGGTGACTACCACCTGAAATCCCATATGTTTTCTATCGACATGGGAGGTTGTGACATTGTGTTGGGTGCAGACTAGATAAGGACTTTGGGTCCCATTCTCATGGATTTTAAAGACTTAACCATGCAATTCGATTAGGAGGGCCACCAATATAAGTTCCAAATAATCATCGTCGGTTCACCTGATATCATTAGTTCCCATCGCATGGAAAAGATACTCAAAAACGGTTATTCTAGTGTTATCGCCCAACTCCATGCCATACAAGAAACATAGACACCTTCGGTACCGCAAGACCTCCAAGCCATCCTTTCTAAACATCAATTGGTATTTTCCACTCCCCAAGGACTCCCTCCTTCCTGTGGTGTTCATGATCATTCCATTCCCCTTGTACCCAAAAGCCTTCCTCCCAATATCTGTCCATATCGTCACCCCTTTTCCCAAAAAAATGAAATTGAGAAAATGGTCCAGGAACTCCTTACTGTAGGCATTATTTTCCCTAGTACGATCCCCTATTCATCTCCTATGGTCATGGTCCTGAAGAAATAAGGTTTTCGACGAATGTGTCCTCACTTCCATTCCCTCAACAAACTTACCGTCAAAGACAAATTCCCCATTCCTGTCATTGATGACCTCCTGGATGAATTGAGTGGTTCCCAATTCTTCACTAAACTAGATCTTCATTTGGGCTACCACCAGATACATATGAAAGAGACAGATATTCCCAATAGTACCTTTAGAACTCATGAGGGCCACTATGAGTTTTTGGTCATGCCCTTTAGCTTGTGTAATGCCCCCTCCACCTTCCAAATCCTCATGAATCATGTCTTTCATCCTTTTCTCCGCCATGTTGTCTTAGTTTTATTTGATGATATCCTCATCTATAGAAAAACCTGGACATACCATCTTTCTCATGTGGATTGAGTTCTCCATCTACTTTCTCAACACCAACTTTTCCTGAAATAGTATGAATGTGCTTTTGGTGCCTCAGAAGTAGAATACTTGGGTCATCTGGTTCGCAAATATGGCATCAGGGTGGATCCTAAAAATATTGAAGCTATGCAAGACTAACCTCACCCAAAGACTTTTAAGATCTTGCTTGGATTTCTAGGCTTAACAGGGTATTATCGCAAATTTGTTAAGAATTATGGGAAGATTACAACACCTCTTATTGCTCTCCTTAAAAAGAACTCTTTCACTTGGACTCCAGCCACTGCTCAAGCTTTTCAAACCTTGAATATGGCCATGTGCACCACTCCAGTCCACACCCTTCCCGATTTCACAAAGACCTTTTTTTTGGAATGTGATGCCTCAAGGAAAGGAATTGGTGTTGTCCTTATGCAAGAGGTTCAACCTTTAGCGTTTACCAACAAGCAACTATCTGAAATAAATCTGGGCAAATCCATCTATGAAAAGGAAATGTTGGCTATTCTGCATGTCGTGGATCTGTGGCATCCTTATCTATTGGGGCAATAGTTCCAAATTAAGACAGACCATCAAAGCCTCAAGTATTTTATGAAATAACGCATTTCCTCCCTAGAACAACAAAAATGGGTGACTAAACTCTTTGGATATGATTATGAGATCATTTATAATAAAGGAGAAGAAAATGTGGTTGTGGATGCACTTTCCCGAAAATATGAAGATGAAGGATCCTTTTTTTCTCTTTCATTCATTGTACCAAATTGGCTCCAAGCCATTCGCCAGGAATGGCTACAAGATCCCAAAAGTTTGCAGTTGATCTAGCAATTGCAGTCCAATGCTTCAACTTCCCCAGGGTTCTCTTGGCTCCTTGAGGAACTTCGATACAAAGGCCATTTGTATTTATGTAAACAATCAAAGATTAAATCCATGGTACTTTCTAATCTTCATGCTACACCCACAACAGGGCACTCCGGGTTCACCAAAACCTATGACAAGGTCAAACATTCATTTTTCTGGGATGGTATGAAATAGGACATTCGTAATTTTGTAGTTGAATGTGACGTGTGTCAACGCAACAAGGGAGAAATAGTCAAATCACCAAGAACACTATAACCACTCCCAATTCCACCTGCTATTTGGAAGGATATCTCTATGGATTTTATTACCGACTTACCCAAATCAGGAAATAAATCCATCATCATGGTGGTTGTTGATCACCTTTCCATGTATGCTCATTTCTTCCCCCTTCAACACCGTTTACAACATCCACGGTGGCTCAAATATTCATGGATTAGGTCTTCAAGATTCATGGCATGCCGCACTCTATTGTTTTTTATCGCGACCCAACTTTCATACGCAATTTTTGGCAAGAATTGTTCAAGAAACAATGCACATAATTGCATCTCAGCACAACTTATCATCCCTAGATTGATGGCCAAACGAAAGTTCTCAACAAGTGTTTGGAAACATATTTGAGGTGTTTTGCCTCAGAAAAACAAAATTAGTGGGCTCAATGGTTACCCCTAGCTAAATGATGGTACAACACTTCGTACCATACAACTACATGCATGACTCCTTTTGAAGCGATATATGGACATAATCCACCTTCATTTCTCTCATACTTATCAGGTGCGTCGAAGGTCCAGGCGGTTGACCTAACACTTACAACTCGAGAGGCTATTATCTGTACCCTCAAAGAGAATTTGGTCATGGAAAAGAATTGCATGAAGCAACAATCATATCAAGGTCGCTCTGAACGTCAATTTGTAGAAGGGGATCAGGTGTTTCTTCGACTGCAACCTTACAAGAAAACATCCCTCAAGGTCGAGCATTTTCAGAAGCTAGTGCCCAAATTTTATGGTCCTTATACCATGCTCAAGTGTGTGGGACAAGTCACCTATCAGTTAGCTTTTCCCAACCATTCGAAGCTATATCTTGTTTTTCATGTTTCCCTCTTAAAGAAGGTGATTGGAGCTAAGTGCCAAATTCAAACGAACCTTCTAGAGTTAGTTGAAGAAGGATCGATTTGGCTACAAACAGAAACAATTTTAGACTAGCGTGAGCGTCGCCTACGTTAGAGAACCATCAAGGAAGTGATATTCCAGTGGAAAGATACAACTCCAGCAGATGCCACTTGGGAACCAGCTACCATTCTGCAACAATTTCCTCATCTCAAGCCTTGAGGACAAGGTTGTTTTTAAGGGGGTGGACATGTTAGAGTCCTAACCCGCACATAGGTAGAAAAATATATTTAGATGTAATAAAGGTCAATATTAATAAGGCCTTTCAATAAAATAGAATAAGGCGGATGTAAGAAGACCTAATAGAAGCTTCCGCTTCTAGAAGGATCTTCCTCTAGATGGTTCTTTTTAGTATAAATAGGAGTTGAGGGTATGAAAACGCTAGCTTGGATATTATTGTAATAGATCTCTTCTCAACTAGAGGTTTCCCCCTCGAAGAGGCCTATGAACATTGCTTTCAGATTCAAAGTGTTATTTCTGTTGTTATTCTTATATCATTTCGGTGTTATTGTGGTGAATGTTCTAGTTATATTGTTTTTATTCTACCATTACTAGCATTTTATTTATGTTCTGCATACATTTTATATCTGGAATATTAGAAAATTGGGGGAAGCACTAATTCTTCCTTCCTTACGCTCATCCCAAACGAAAAGGGAGCCAACGCCTTCAACAGATTTCAACCTATCTCTCTTTGTAACATCAGTTACAAGCTAATAAAAAAGGTGATAGACAACATATTGAAAAGTATGATCCCTACTATTGTCCCAGAAAATCAAGGGGGTTTTGTTCATGGGAGAAATATTGGGGACAACTTCATCTTAGTACAAGAGGTGATACACTCAAGTCTGGATCGAAAAGAAAAGGGTATGGTCGTTAAAGTTGATCTAGAAAATGCCTTTGATCGTGTCAGACACAGTTTTATCTTTGAAGGTATGCACAAGTTTGGGTTCAGGAATAATTTCATCAATTGGATTCAAGCTTATATCTCTGAGCCTTGGATCTCTCCTTTGGTGAATGAGCCAGCAATGGATTTTTTCAAAGCCACGAGAGGGATCTGGCAGGGGTGTCCCCTTTCTCCCTCCTCTTCATCCTCCAAGATTTTGTTCTAAGCTTTTACCTGGACAAGAAACAACTAGATCAGGAGATTATGGGCCTGAACATTGCAAGAGGAGTCAAAAATATAAATCATGCATTGTTTGCTAACGATTATCTGTTACTGGGCGCAACCAATGTTCTTTCGGCTCCACGATTCAAAGAAGTGTTGGATGATTATTGTGATGCAATGGGAAGTATCCTAAACAAAGGGAAATGTCATATCTATTGTTGGAATGTTTCTGTCAGCACCCTCAACGCCATTTTCAGATGTTTGGGCTCTGGTACCTCTTCCAACTGGTCTTCTTTCAAGTACCTGGGCCTTCCAATTTTCCAAAAGTCTGCCTTTAGCAGAGACTGGCTCCCTCTATTAGAAAATTTCAAGCTCAAGATTCAGGCCTGGGGCTTCTCTTGGCTAAACCATAATGGCAAATCAGTGCTCATCAAGGTTTTCCTCAACAGTCTCCCAATCTTCCAATTCTCTATCATGTTGGCTCCTATGTGTATCCTCAGGAAAATGGAGGATTACATATGAAAGTTCTTTTGAAAGGGTGAAAAAAAAAATGAGAAGAGAATCCCCTTGGTAAGATGGGACAAAGTCACCAAGCCCCTGATGGAAAGCAGACTGGACTTTAAAGACCTCAGCACCCAAAATGTGGCAATGGGACCAAAGCAAATTTGGAGACTTATCACTCTAAAGCCTGGCTAGGCACAAATTGCTATGTGGAAGAAATATTTCAAGAGACAAAGGAAATGTTGTCTTGATAGCCCCCTCCCAAAAATTTGATCACATCTCCTCAAAATCTATGTTAAATCTACCCCATTGATAAACCTCCACGTGTTTTGTTTTCCGGGTAATGGCAAGCTTATAAAAATCAGGGAAGACAACATCATGAACATTTCCCCACTCACCAAAATCAATTCTCTGCATGCGCTATGGGTTTGGATGTTCAACGTCAGCTTCATCACTCTATGGGACATCTCATGTTGGGAAGAATCTCCAGGTGCCATTGGAGCTGAAGCACGACTGTGACATATTTTTTGCTCACTTGAAGGGCATTGCCCCGATCCACGCTAGGAGACAAGACAAATGTAGATGGGGCTCTCAATCAAGGTGCTATACCATGGCTCAAGGTTATGAAAAACTGCTAGAATAGCCCCATGTCCCTCCTAACCCTGCGATTTGGAAGGGGCTTTGGGACCACAAGACAATTCCAAAAATAGAATCCTGACTGGGGATCGATTGAAGAAAAGAGGCTTCCAAGGGCCTTCCCAATGCATAATGTGCCTCGAAAACCAAGAGAACCTCTGTCACTTAATATTGGAATGTAAATTTGCACAAGAGATATGGAACGAGGCTCTGGGCCCCTGGAGAAACATTCTTAGTTGTCCCACTTCCATCGCTGAACTGTTTGCTAACTAGCTGTGCAACTGTCCAGGGGTACTCCCAAAAAATGAAAGCTTCAAGGTGGCCTGACTCTCCTAGCCAAAGATCATATGCTGGAAAATCTGGTTTGAAAGGAATAAGAGAATTTTTAGAGATCAAGTGCAGGTAGCGAAGCTTGTCACGACCAAGATAAAAAATCAACTGAAAGAAAGCCTGGGCGATTAGCTTGAGGAAACCAATTTAAGTCAACAGGACCTTGAATGGGGAGTAAGGTTGGGCCTTCAGTTTACTCAAGTTATAAGGCAAATGAAGCCAAGCAAAGAATAACAAATTAGATTCAATGAGAAATTCTTTTTATCCTGGATGAACAACCAGTCCAAACATACTCTACTCTTCGACGGGGCAGCCAAAGGCAATCATGGGAAAGCTGGTGTAGGTGGGGTCATTAAGAATCTAGAAGGCAGAATCGAGCATGGTTTTGCTTGGGGCTTGGGCCACACTACTAGCATCCAAGCAGAAGTGTTGTCTCTATTCCAAGGCCTCAAAGCCGAGGATCTAGGCATCAAAGAGGTAAATGTAATTGGTGATTCTCAGTCCATTATAAAAACTATAGTGGACAATTCTTTTTCCAAAGACTTCATATTTGCAAGACTGGTGACAAGAATCAAAACCCTGGTTAAAAACTTTCAGAGTATAAAATTCTTCCATGTGGTAAGGGAGAATAACAAGGACGCAGACTCAGAAGCCGAAAAAGCAACTCTTCTTTCCGTCGACACTCTTTTAAGAGACAAGGATGAAGATTGGGATCCCATTCCTTAAGAACTTTCTGTACTCCCATGTTTTTTTGCATTTTACTGAATCAGTTTGTCTGTATTCACAAGCTAGGGAAAATAACAGAGATTGACTCGTTTGCTATGTGTAGAAACCTCCGGTTTATAAGTATTTGGGCCTTTGAGATCCTGGCCGATGATTAAAGTTGGGATTCTCCTCACATTTTGTAACCTGATTAGAGGCATTTACGCAAACAATTAATTACAATCCCATATCCGTTCCTGTAAAAAAAAAAATGAATATAGAAAATTTAATTATTATTATTATTATTATTATTAATTATTTTGAGATGTTTGAAAATAATTACAACCTCATTACATATAACTAAATAAGATCAAATTTTCAATTATCGATTTAACCCTTTCAAATATTTTTAAAACCAAATTCTATAAACTTAGACATTTCCCATTACGTAGGGTTGTGATGAATGAATAAAGAGCTTCTAGAGTTCCAAATATTCAAAATTTGATGATGTTATAACGACGATGCTCTGAAAGTAAATCTCTAGGTAAAATGGAGATAGGGCCCCCACATCGCCCTTTGGGAGGTTTAAAAATGAATGACGTATATAATTATAATGTGATCTTGTTCGATCTCCGAATGTGGTACTTGGGGGAATTGCATTACGAATAATTCTTAGGAGTTTGAAATTAAAATAGAGGTAATCCAAGTTATTGCTATGTATTTAGATGTTACAACAAGAAATATTTTGCATTAATGGTATAAATGAGTTTTTTTAAATGGATTTGATGCACCATTAAAATTGAATATAGAAAATTTTAATTTTAATTTTTTATTTTTCAAAGTATTTAAACCTATTTTAAAATAGTAATTGAAGAAATATTTAAAAAAAAGATTGTTTTTGAAATAATTAGTTATTTATGAAAATGATAAATGTTATAAAATTCTAAAAGAAGGATCACAATTTTTGAAGAAGTCATCAATGCTTAGATTCAAATCTTGGTTTTGAATAACACAAAAACAATTAATTATGGGTTATGGCTCACAATTATATTGACATCGGAAATGTATAAGAAAGATTAACTGCAAATGTGTGGCTTAATGACAATTTTG
>ML777611.1:43845-72047 GCA_009831015.1 Picea engelmannii
GAGTTTTGAGCATCATGTCCCCAGGAGGTATGACACAAGTAAATCCTGAATCGCAAAACCGTGATGGGATTTATTTAGGTGCTAACCACTTTTTTTAACCCTTTAATTAATCGTGATCAGGGGTTAGTCTTTACTTTTTGTGTATTGGAGTATCGGGACTTCGACGACTCTTTAATGCAAGAAATCCCGAATCGCGAAATTGTGACGGGATTTATTATCATTAAAACTTCTTACTTCTTAATAAACATAGCATTAGCTTATAAGAATTTTGCGACTTTGGGAATCGGGGTTTTAAGGAGATTCAAATTCGACTCTTTGATTTCCCGAATTGCGACTGATTAATGATTTGTTAAGTATGTTTTAAAACTTAATTAATCATGATTAAAAGGTATTTCGTGAAAAACGCGTCGGGACATTTGAAATGTTGTTTAAGTTGAGATGGCCGAAAAAGAACATGTGAAAGGCTTAGAAAGTCGTTAACGTTTTTAATTATTACTTTAAATCAATTCAATCCCTTTTAAACAATCACTTTTTTGAGACTTCGATACCAGGACTTTGGAGTTACTATTAAAAAACATACTTCATGAATAGTTGAACCTCGAAACCCAAAAATCCCGAAAGACCTTTTGACTCATTTAGAACTAAGGGCAGCTTCGTAACCAGAGAAAAAAGGAGATTTGGATTTAGAGAAGAAAAAAAAAACTTTGTTTCAACAGCAGGGTCTTATTGTAGACAACAAGATTCAGGGTTGAATTACTTCATTCAGACACTTGTTTTTCAAAGGTGTTGATCTATCTTTGATAGTATGTGTAGACTTGTCTGTTTTTTAATTAGTTTTCATGACTGACAAAGGCTATTGTGCAGAGTCAAGTGGGCAGCAATCTGTGGCAAGCTGATCTAATTTTTAGAGTTCTGTTTTTTATTTTATGTCGGAATTCCTTTTGTATGTTTCATCGGGAACGTCTAAGTTTGAATTTGGTCCAAAAATTCTTCACGAAATTTTGTAAAGGTAATGATTCTTTGATGAATTGGAATGAAATAAAGGATTTCTTTATGCCTCATCTGTCTTGATTATCGACTTGGTGTCTTTACTTCTGTCTCTATATTTAATTCAGCATTTGTTATGTTCAAAAAAACACATAAATAATGAATTTTTCAGCAAGCTTTTATTTATAAAAAACCATCCTAAGCACTTGTAATCGATACTTGTGAGTTAGGATATTAATTTTGATGGCTATAAACATAGGGTGATATTCCCGTCTATTTTGCTTTAGACAAGCAGAATCTGAAAAATGCTTGAGTAAGATCATTTCATATCTTTTCCTCAACATTTATTTGGCGACCATATTGGGGAGATCTTTGATATCTCTCTCGTTGATTTTTATGCTTGATTAGCATCAAATGCATCTATTTTTATGATATTGATTCTTTGATTGTTTTATTTCTTAATGACTATACCTATTGCTAGGCAGCCCAATATTGAGCCCGATCTTCAAGATCATACCAGCATTTCTTTGAATTTGTTCAACACCATTTTAGACACTGCCAATACTCGTTTTGAGATTAATCATTCATGGGAAACAATTGAACGAGATATTAGTGCCCAAGAACGTTGGGAAGCTAGATGTAGATAGCCTAGAAATCAGCAGTAACCTTCGTGTTCCTTCAGTTTTGTCCTTACTTTCATGTCCTTAGATTCTCGTGTTTCTAGAAGAAGAAGAGGCTTATCACCTGAAATTAATCCTATTGTTGAAATAGGAAGAAGGAACATTGTGTTATCTACCCAACAAAGTGATATAAGGAGAACTTTGTCTAATTCATCTAGTTCATCTTTCTCTTCCTCACCTATCATCCACAAGATGGCATCTAGTGGTAGCTCTAGTGGCACTGGAAGTGCTTCCTCCTCTCAATATTCATCTTCGTCAGTGATTGATAACTTATATAGCCACCATATCCCTATCCAATCTACCACAAATACCACCAAAGTCATTAAAAAGTATGGGATTTTCCAATTTGAAGAAGACGCCACAACCACACTGTGGCATGTTTCCTCTCCCCTTAACCTAGCACCTGTTACTCGTCCACTTCCTAAATTCAAAGAGCATCTCCCTAGGTTTTCAGGAAATAGCATTGTCACTACAAATGAACACCTGGTGGAATTTTCTAATGTGTGTCACAACATAGGAGCAAATGACAATGATACTTGCATGCACTTATTCATCAATTCCTTGAAAGGAAAGGTTGCGGTCGATTTCTTTGACCTACCTCCTAAGATTTTGTCTACTTGGGAGGATTTAATCTATTGGTTCAGGTCCACTTATGGGAAATCTAAAATCTCAGCGGAAAAGTTACGGGAATAAAATAATATTGCCTATAAGGAAGGTGAGACCATCAAGTCCTTCAACTTGTGTTTCACTAAGTTATACAATCAAATCCATGAACTCATCCTACCTCAGAACCAAGATGCTTTCATGAATTACTACAATGCACTGCCTTCCCCCTATCGTCATAGGATCGAGGAAAAATCCATTGATAACCTTGGTTCTTCTCTGCATACTTGTTTAGAGTATGAAGAACAACTTGAAAGAACATGTCTTCCTCAGGGAGAATTGATTAAACAAACAGACATGTCTACCCTCTTACATATAGTACAAGATATGAATAATTGTATGATAGTGTATGAAAGAAAGGGAATTGTCTCCCCTCTCACCCTTGGAGCTTCATCCTCTTCTGCACCCCCCTTTAGAAATCCAATTGAAAATAATTTTCATCCTAAAGCTATCTTGCCTCGAAGATGGTGTAAATTTTGAGAGGAACACCATGAGGAAGCCACATGTGAGGTAAGGAAAAGTTTCAGAGATAAGATCTATGGTAAAAGACCAAAAACTACCATCACTGTCCTAGATTTTGCAAAGCCAGAAGATGTCATGATCATCAATTCTAGGAACAAATCCTATGCTCCCAAAGCCAAATTTGACCCCACCCCCCCACCCCCCGCAACTATTCTATCCCGATCTCATCCTCACCATCTCTTACTGTTCAGGTTCCTCAAGTTCCTGACAATCAAGGAATTACCTCCCCTCTCCCCTCTTCCAAATATAATATTCTGAATCAGTTGGCTAACATCAAAGCAGATGCAACCCTTCTTGGCATGGTTGTCATCCCTGAACAACATAGGCATCTGAAACAATTCATGGAAGGAAAATATTATGTTGTATCCAACCTCTCTGAAGAGGTAAACAAAGAGGATTCATCTATAAATAAAGTAGGTGTACATAAATTTAGATACCCTATAAAAAAATCCCCCTTTTATATTTCTATAAATATTATGGATAAGATCATCCATTGTTGCTTCATTGATGGCAATTCGGGCCCAAGTGTTATGTTGAAGATTATTATGGAAGATCTAGGCTTGTCTTGTACAAATGAAAATGCCAGAAGCATGCTCTCCTATAATAGTCTACAACAAACGACCATAGGCGAGATTAAATATGTGACCTTAGTTTTGTGCACACATCCTGTAATAAGGACAACACTTAGCATTCAGGTAATTGATATGCCAGAAAGAAATTACTCAATCATGTTGGGAAGATATTGGCAAGCATTGACGGGTGGATACCTCTCACTCAACGAGACACATTTATCCGTTCCTCAGAATGGTAAAAACATTATAGTCCTTAGAGAGGGAATGATTTCACCTTACATAGAGAGTGTCCCACAACCTAATGTGAACTATATCAAAGAGGACCTAGGAGTGTATTCCATATTTTCTAAGGAGGATAACATTCCCTTGGAACAAATCGATTTAGATGATGATATGTGGCACATGCACTTTGATGGTTCATGCTCTAATGAAGGAAACAAAGTTAGCATTATCATGATTTCTCCTGTAGGGAAAATTCATAACTTTTCTTATAGATCGGAGTTTGCTTGCACGAACAATGTCAATGAATTTGAAGCTTTATTATTAGGCATTGAAAACGCCTATAATCTGGGTTGTGGTCACCTTTTAGTCTTTGGAGATTTTGAGCTTGTTGTGAACCTTGTACATAAGATATACTCTCCTAGAAACAAGTTGATGAAACGATACACCCAAATTGTTTGGGTGCTTATATCGAACCTATTATATTTCAACATCACTCATGTTAAGAGAGAGTTAAACTCAATGGTTGATGAGTTAGTTGTTTTTGCAGCCTCTCCTAATCAACAACTTCTGCCACACAAACCTGATTGTACTTTTCAATCTCTATATCGTCTGCATATCCCTGACAATATATAATATTGGCAGGTCTTCCCTAACGATGAGAACATTTGTGCTTTCATTCAAAATGAACCTTTTAAGCCCAAGGAAATTATATCCATAGAAGATAACAAGATTCCTAAGGGCTTGACTCCTCTAGAGAGTTCATTCTCATTGAGTTATGTAGGCAATAAAGAGAAACAGAAAGAAGAGGAGTCGAAAAGGAATGTGGGTGAAACCATCTTCTTGAACATTGGGACACCCGAGTCTCCAAAGAATGTTAAAATAGGTGTCCAATGTTCTGATGAAGAGAAAATGAATTTTACCAAGCTACTTGGTGAATTTCAAGGTGTGTTTCCTTGGTCTTATGAGGATCTTCGTGGTTTTGATCCTGGTCTTATACAAAATTCCATCCCCATCAAGGAAGGCATAAAACCAGTTAGTAAAAAACAAAGACCTATCAACCCTGCACTGGAAGTAACCATTCGAAGGGAGTTGAAAAGAATCTTGGTTCATGTTCGGAAGGTCACTAATCATGTTAGCTTTTGCATTTATTTTCTCACATTCAATCAGGCTATTATGAAATACCATTTTCCTCCCCTTAATATGGAAATGATTCTGCAGCAAGTTGTAAGGTCACAGATGATGCCCTTACTTGATGTTTTTTTCCAGTCACAATCAAATCAAGGTAAAAGGGGCAGATGCTTACAAAACCACCTTTATCATTGATTGGGGTACCGTGACTTATGAACGTATGCTTTATGGCTTACCTGATGCAAGTACCACTTTTAAAAGACCTATACAAATAAATCTTGATGAATTTATCAGTATTCATATCTATATTGATGATCTAATTATATACGTTAAAGGGTTGTTAATTACCTCATAGTTTCAAGTGTTATTTATGTGTCCCTTCAAAATTTCTTTTGTTCTAGATACTAACTCTTACATTCTAAAAGATTTACAGGAGCGATTGTTTTCCTACAACACTAACGGTTTTCACTTGAAACATTATGTGGGACCAACTTGAAAATTTCTAACGTTGTTTGTATTTTCTGTATATTAGTAGTCTATCTCTGTTATCATGTTTCCATTGTTTTTCATTTATGCTTACAATAGTTTGATTTATGCTTTATGTTTTAACAATTTCCTGTCACTCTTACAATTTTGTCATCTTATTTCTTGTTGTTTTAAATTTTGTAATCTTGATTATGTCATGATTTTTATTGTTTTTTCATCTTTTGGTTGATTTTGGTCAAGAATAAGATGTTGGAACAGTTCTTCCATAGTGACACTTCTGCAAGATATTGTTAGTCAATAACAATCAAGCTCACACAACTGTTACAATGTTCCCCCTGGAAGCACACTTGAATTTGTTATCTGCTCCACTGTTGTCTTATAAAGAAATTGGTTGTCTCCCGCTTCTTCTTTCCATTTCATCATCCATTTGAGAAATTAAAAGAGCAAGTCCATAATTTTTCTCCTTGAAGTAAAGATCAGATTTCGGTTGAATGATTATGCACATAGTGGTAAACCCCCTCATACTTAACATTTTTCATGAATTATTCCCAAATTCCCGATCATTTTTCCATTAAATCCGCTCACTTCCCCTTGTTGCATAATCTTCATGGTTATATCTTCTTGACCTGTTGTTCTTGGTCTTTGAAACCATGAGTTTTGAGTTCTAAATCTGTTGAAAAAAAAATCCATGTGGAGTCGCCAGTTTGTTGACGATAAAAATTGCAACGAGGATTTCGCCCGCAAAGTATTTCTAAAGCCTATTATTCTAAGCTAACGATATATATAATACTAGTAGATGGGACCCCCTTGTAGATTGGAGGATCAGATCTGGTTCTTATTTAATGTTCAAATGTTGGTTCTATTCGCAAGTAATGGATGATGGATAATTCATGCTATGTTACTCTAAATTCTCATGAGGACTTATGTGAACTGTTATTTCCACAATGGTATTAGTGCCATGATCTGTTACATGTTGCACCTGCAAAAAACACATGTTAGTCATGACAAAAGAAAAAGAAATAAGGAAAAAAATCTAAGGAAGGAACTAAACTATACTACTATGCTACTATGCTATACTATATGCATTGAAATTAAAGGAGTTTTGTTAGTCCTAGCTAACAAAGTTAGTGGCTATACGATTTATTGAGTTATATGAAAACACATGTGATATACATTATGGTATGGTTGGTAATGGTTAATGTGACATAGGGTGGTGCATTTGGAAAGTAATGGATGTTGGTTTCGATGCATGGATTAATTGAATGGATTAATGGAATGGTTGACTTGCGTGTACTAAGTGATTGAATGAGTAAAGGATGGAAGCGACGTGAATTTACTGCATGTCACTCCATACCTCTTCCACTGGTCGTCACCCTAGCTTGGTATGTTCATAGTTTTTAAGGGTTTTTGGTTACAGGTATGTCTTTTTCGCCATCCATGAACCCTCCCTGGTTATGAAATAGATATTGGCTCGATGATGTGTGGGTCCGTGCTTTTCATGAGACTAGCAACTATGTAAACTTGTGATATTTTTCTCGAATGGTTGTTTGTGTGGTTTTCATTGCAAATGGAAAACGATGGTTGAAGTCATAATTTCATTGATTATTCTGAGTAGTAGAATCCATGAAGGCTCTATGTTGTCCTTATGAGTTTTTTGGGGGTTCATTCAGTCTAGACTTGACCAGTTGCCTCCACACATTTCTTGTCACTGTTCCCGGTTGTATGGTTGTTATGGGGTTGTTGGGTTTGATATCGAACCACATTGTGTTACTGCATATTGTTTCACTTGAGTATGGGCTCGTTTATGCTATTGGTGTCTGCGTAGTTGGTTATGATGGCTATTATGACAAGGACCTTGCTTTAAGGTTGATTGTTATTTCACGGCTCTGTTTTTTATAACATCATTATTCGGGTTGGTTGGGGAAAACGACGAGGGTTATGCCCTGCGTGTTCTTGATGTTATTACGAGTGAATAAGAAGCCTCTTCTCCTCTATTCATAGTCTCTCCTACCTGGTGAACTTTCACCCTGTCTTGCAAAGTTATTGGTGATATGGCATGTGTGTCCACCGTGTTCTCTTGAAGGTTTCTCACATGTTGTTGGTGGTTGACTCTAGTCTCCCTGTGTTGGTTCCACAAAGCAACCACTTGATTATTCAAAACCCATTTTGATAATGAACCAGTCAAGTATATTGTTGACTGTTATGAGTTGGTGGAGTAGTGTCGACAGTGGTGATTATTGATTTGTCTCTTTTAATAGCATTGACAGTGGTTTTTATTATTTGTAGATAGTCATTGCATTGTTTATGATGATAGTTGAATTGATAGCTCGAAATGTTTAATTGGTTGGTTTGAGAAACGAAATTGAATACACAGTCGTTGTCTCTTGTTGTAACAATTGAATTGCTAACCCAACATTATTTTGTGGTTGATTAAGTCACAGTGATGCTTCTTGCATTATGCTTTGGTCTGTGTGGGTTTCCTACAGCATGGTTAAGTTGAGATGATGGTTGTTGTTAATGTGTGTTTTAATTTCCAATTGGGATTATTGCAATTTAAAATTGTGATAGTCGTGTCTTGGTTATCTGTTGTGTATGTTTTATGGATATCATGCATCATTTCAGATACGGGCATGGGTTTTATAACAATATGGTTTCGTTACAAGTTAATTGTTAAATTGATTAGAAGAATGGAATCAGACACGATTTTAAGGGAACTTATGTCTTTGTTTGATTTGAGAATTTATTTGTAGATAGTGGTTGATGGTTTGGATGTTGAACAGAGTCAATGAAAATGATTGTGTGTTCATTGGAATTTTGTTTTAATATTAAATAGAAGAAATGAGAGGAAACGAGATTCTTTATATAGGTTGTTTGGAAAGCGTATCTTTTTTAGTATGATGGCACTATGTAATTGGAAGTGTTAAAGATTTAAAAGTAAACAATGAGCAAGTTAACACAGAGAAATGGTTAAATTATACACACAGTAATTGTTAATTGATCACAGTAATTGGTTAGTGTTGGTTCGTTGCATTGAATACAGAATGGTTTTATGGATTACTTAATTAATCTTATGAACAGTATCTTCTCTTTTCCCCTATCATTATTTCACTTTTCTCTAATTACAATCCCCTCGCCTTTCCATATTCATTACTCACTCCTTCTTCCTAAAATTTAATTACAATTAAGAGGAGCTTTGTATAGCGACAATTTAGGATCACGGGGATGGATTACAGTGATATGTTCTTTGGTTTACATTTTCAGTTGATTGTTTGTTGTTTGTGAGCAGTAACCATGTTATTTTTCCCCTCATTTTAACATTTTCCGCTCTATACAAACCCCTCACATATCCCAGAACCTGTGTTCACCCCCTGCTCATTAACAACGGTTAAACAATTTGTATGGATTGGATTGCATGAGTCTGATATGTTGTTGAGCCAAAATGTATTTCATATTTTAAAAGAGTTCTCATGTATGGTTGTTAAAGAAACTATTTTCTAATCAATCATGCATACAAGAATGAGATTTTTCAGCCGAGGTATCCATGGCAGAGGTAACCAAGGAAGAGGTAATTGGAACAGGGGCCGTAGAAGGCCAAGATTCTCCATTCACTTTGATGTTGACTCACAAGAGTTAGGCCATCTATTTCGGGCTGGGTTTTTCAATTGGATTGGGAAGGGAGTGGTCCAACCTAGGCCTGAAAGGCCTCCCTTCCAAGATCCACATGTCCCTGGTATTCTCGTGCCCCCTCATGTCTCATTGCAACCTGAGGTTCACGAAAAATATGGATGGCAAGAGATTGTCCACCTGGTAGTCTCCCAACATCATGGCTCACCTAATTTATCTTTACATGCTCCCCCACCTATCAATCAAATTGTCCAAGCTACCCCTGCCCACTCACCAGTTCAGTCTTCCCATGCGAGTAAAAGATTGAAAACGGAGGCCCACCATGCCCCTCACAAAGGAAAATCCATTGTTGCCCCTTCCTCACCCTCCAATGGTTCTGATAAATTTGTGTCCTCCCGGATGCATTTGAGAAATGATTTCTCTCATGTGATCAACGAGATTAGGCCTAAAGGCTCAGCACAGCCAAAGGGAGATTCAAAGAGATCAAAAGGAGACAACAACAACAAGGGAAGGATTGCATCTCAGAGTGGGAAATATGGATTTTAAGTTTTTATTTATTTATTTATTGTTGAGAACAGTTGACTTCATAAATTTTGGACAACATGCTATTTTTGGATATATGAGTAGTATATTTTGAAAATAATTTTAAATATCAATGAGATAAATTTTCAAACATGAATGTGATGATGGGAGTCACAAGGAGGGATTTTTTTGTTTAATTAACTAGTTGTGTTATGATTGTTAAAAGATAAAGGGGACTCACAAGGGGTCACACCTACTAGTTATTATTTATTTAAAACCCTTATTATGATTTATTACTTTTCCCCCTAACTAAAAAGTTGGTTGAGTTTTTAGTTAACTTAACTAATGAAGTAGTTCAACTACTTCAACCAATTCTAATTTGCTTAAAGGCAAAAAGAAATGGAGAAACAAAGGAGAATAGAAGGAGAAGCATACTAAGGTATGCTCTTTGAGTTTATGTTGAGATAATTCAGTTTTCATTCATTCCTTAATTTATTCAAGGCCTAATTATTTTTTATGATAGCAGGGTCTTATTGTAGACAGCAAGATTCAGGGTTGAATTACATCATTTAGGCACTTGTTTTTCAAAGGTGTTGATCTATCTTTGATAGTCTATGTAGACTTGTCTGTTTGTGAATTAGTTTTCATGACTGACAAAGGTTATTGTGCAGAGTTGAGTGGGAAGCAATATGTGGAAAGTTGATCCAGTTTTTAGAGTTTAGTTTTTTATTTTCTGTCAGAAGTCCTTTTGTATGTTTCATCGGGGACATCTAAGTTTGACTTTGGTCCAAAACTTATTCACAAAATTTTGTAAAGGGAATGATTATTTGATGAATTGGAATGAAATAAAGGATTTCTTTATGTCTCATCCATCTTGATTATTGGCTTGGTGTCTTTACTTCTGTCTCTATATTTAATTCAGCATATGTTATGTTCAGAAAAACACATAAATAATGAATGTTTCAGCAAGATTTTATTGATAAAAAACCATCCTAAGCACTTGTAATCGATAATTGTGAGTTAGGATATTAATTTTGATGGCTATAAACATAGGGTGATATTCCCATCTATTTTTCTTTAGCCAAGTAGAATCTGAAAATGCTTGAGTAAGATCATTTCATATATTTTCCTCAACAATGACCTAGACCTAAATGATGACAATGATGATGACCATGACCAAGACCATGACCTAGACCTATACTATGACCATGAACATGAACATGACCATGACCTAGACCATGACCTAGATCTTGACCTAGAACATGACCTAGACGCACCTAGCTCCATCTAAGCCTAGGCATAACCTATAATAAACCCTTAACCCCCTCCAAACATGAGCCCTAAGTACACGTTGGCTATAGTTGTTGTTGAAGGCCCCACAAACCTTGCACCTCCATCTTGGTGCTCTAACCATTGCTCTATGCTTCAAAACACTTTCAATATTAATCCCTTAGGTGCCTAGTTGTCCACAAACCCCTATACATATTTATTCATAAATTTGTTTAGTATAAAATAAATGGTATATCCATTGCATTAAGAGTGTGCACATGCTCTTGTGACTAGAAATAAATGAGGTTGAGTGTGCTTGGTGCTCATCCCTACCTAGAAAGAACATATTTTTGCTTTAGTGTGCACACATTCTAGGAATGTGCACACATTCCTACTGTGAAATTATATGTGCCAAGCACACTCCTCAACCTCATCTCTCCAAAAAAAATCGAACAAGCACATGCAAAAATAAAAACAATAGAAAAGTTTTTGTTCTTTTTGTCTTCTTGTTTAATTGGTAAACAAATTTGTGTTATTGAAAAACAATTGTTAGTAGAATTGGAAGATAAATGTGTGTAATTGGAATTGGAATTCTTAGTTATGTCTTCTTGTGTAATACCAAGATAAATTTGTGTAATTGGAATTGGAATTGTTCGTTGTGTCTTCTTGTGTAGTACCAAGACAAATTTATGTAATTGAAAGACAAATTTCTATGATTGGAATTGGAATTATTAGTTGTGTCTTCTTGTGTAATACCAAAACAAATTCATGTAATTGAAAGACAATTGTCATTGGAAAGCAAACTTGTCGTGGTATGCTTGGAAGACAATTGTTCTCTTTAAACATGGGAAACCTACGGAATCAAAGTAGAAAGTATTTGAGGAAATGAAAACCCATTCAAAAGGTAAATGAAGAAAGAGAAAAGGAAAATTTATGTATGTAAAAATGCAGGCTTTCAACATAGGGTAATCCAATTTCTAGCGGAATAGATGTCGTTGTTGTTTCTCCTCCATCAACACAAGAAAAACATAGGATTTCAATAGAGATCAATCCAGTTCAAACTTCTATTGTACCTGCAATCACAATCTCATCAAGACAAGTTTTTTTGGATGGCTAGATGATAGAGGATTTACTTGGAGATGATTATATAATGGATGAAATTAGAGAGACAACTAGTGCACATCCTTTTGGCGAAGAAGTTCTTGTGGTGCAACCTCTTGTTAGACAATTATACATTCTAGAAACTAGTCATGGGCATATCCACTCTCCTCCCATAATTGATCCACCAATGATTAAAGGG
Source organism: Picea engelmannii (assembly GCA_009831015.1). Classification (NCBI taxonomy): domain Eukaryota; kingdom Viridiplantae; phylum Streptophyta; class Pinopsida; order Pinales; family Pinaceae; genus Picea; species Picea engelmannii. Next base: position 55,821 of record ML777611.1, read on the forward strand.
GAAAGAACTGCAATGTTGTTAACTCCACAGCAGGGAGGTCAAGAGTGTAATGTCCCCATTTTTAGATGTTTCTATGTTACAGAGTGGGATGCCTTCCAAAGTGGCCAGATGGGGATGATAGTGATTTTATGAGGTATTGAGGGGTTTTATTGGGCCCAAATTGCATCATTCATCATATTTCATCATCAGGATCCATTCCACACAACTTGTCTTTGGTTTCGTTGCATTCCGATGATTTTTCGTCATTTTGAGTTTTTATGGAGCATATTTTAATTAAATTCACTAAGGAGGTAATTTTGGGAATAATACTTGAAGAAACCTCTTAGTGTAATATATCATCAGAATCAAGAGGACGAGCACTACAAGATAATATGATGAAAAGTGAATTTCAGTGGTAGGAGAAGCCATAAGGACAAATAAATCAGTTTTTAGAGGAAAAAAGCTTAATTAATTAATTAAGTGATTTTATGAAGAAATATTAAATGTAAAGTAAAAGCCACTTGGAGAGAAAATATGAAAACTAGTATAAAAGAGAGATAGGGGCTTCTATTCTCTCATTATGTTGAATGATATTTTGATTTCTGGCTTCTTAGCTAGAGAGCCCATGGTACTTGGGGGTTTTGAGGGTTTTGATTGATTAAACCCTAGAGATCAACAACGGAGTGAAATATTCTCCTATTCTTGATCCAATCTTAGCCAAGGAGGTGAAATATTCCTCTTTCACCATTCTACATTAGTTCAGAACTACTTCAACCATTAGTTTGGTAAGGGGGCACACCAGTGAGGGTTTTCTATAGGTTGGGGCACACCAATTGAGGAGAACAGGTTTGATGTGCCTTAAGGAGGCTAGATCTTCAGTCTATATTTTTGCAAGAGTGGTTGCTACCACCCTAGTGCCTTTTTGCATCGGTGTATAAGGGTATTCTTCATCATATTGATTGGTTATTGTTCTAGGGAAAAATCACTGAAGGAGGGCACTATTGTGAAGAGAGATCTTGTGGTTTGGGGTCATATTTATCATCTACAATTGGGGTTTCCTACCATATGAGTTAGCCTTCATCAGATCCATATATTGGTATCCTTTTCTTAGAGTTTGGAGTTTATATTCAAAGAGGTCGAATTATTATTGGCTTACTATAGCCAGTGGAGCGTAACTTCCAACCAGGGAGATCATATAGTGTCAAGGAACAGTGCCATTTTGGAGGTCCAGATTTAAGGAAGTATTTTGGAAGACTTTGGGAGTTGAATACAATTATTCTATCTTGTATTTGGAGATACATATAGTCATTGAACCAATCTGATATATGTATTTCCAGATCTGAATATTTCATGTATGGAGCTGCTTATTTAATAAATAAAGGTCAGATCTTATTTGTGGTTATATTCTTGTATTTCCTTTATGGGTTCTTGTTGAATCTTTGTTATTGTCATATCTATTTTTCACATGCAATCATTGGCTGAAAAAACAAGAAAAATCAGATCATAAACTCAATACAACCATTTTGCATGCCAATTGTTTGGCAAAATTCCACAAAGAGACAAACTGCCATAAACATAACAGCAAGTTATATAACCAAACAATAGATATCCAGGGAGTTATAAGGGATTGGAACCCATCCCATTGACCTTCTAAACACATATGTAACCCATTTTGAATTTGGGACATCAAGAGGAAGGAATTTGTCCAAGGAAATAGATCCTACCGTCAAAGTATTTGACAGAAATTCTCAACCACATAAGTTTGATTTTTATATCAGATCTGGTTGGGAACATTACAGTGGTATTAGAGCGAATATTCACCCTACTTGAGGTGTCTTCAATTAGGAAAAAAAATATGATTGGAGAATGAAAAAGTAGCACATTGTTCAGCGGTCTAATCATATGGATAACCAAGAAAAGCTTCAGGTAAAATTGGAGCAAGGCATATATGAGTGGATATCAGAATTATAGAAGATTAGAGTTGGGTGTAAAGAAGATACATCACTACTGGCTAGTATACTGAAGGAAGAACATTTAGAGTCTACAAACATTAGGAGCAAGGAAATTTGTTACAGTTGCAAAGAGCCTTAGGAGTTGGATCAAAGATGCAGGATTAAAGGGATATTGCATTACATTGAAGTGCACAATGATAGTGATGAGGAGGGTGTGTGTGAGGATGTGACCTTAGAAGTCTCATCAAAGTAGTCCCAAGACTCCTTCTCACTAGATGGACAGTTGGGGAGCCAAGATGATAGCGCATGTGCTTTAGTTTCCCGATCATACAATGGTGAGGACTCAACACTTCACCATAGTAGTGATACTTGTGAGAATCCATCCATAGCAACACCTAGGCATGAGGAGGATCGGAGATCGGATGACCTACCTTTGGATTTTGGTATGAGGTCATACATGGGGGATATTGTTTCTCCTATGGATTTGAGCGTGACACGGTCCTTACCTTCTCGGAAATTTATGATAGACATGACATGGGAGGATATCAGTAGCATTTCAGATGTGATAGAGGAGCCTTGTGTAGCATTTGAACACAAGGGACATATGAATTTGCAGGCCCAGAAGGAGAGGCATGACTTGGAGCCATTTGACTATATACACACCTATCAATATGGGGAGAGTGAGTCACCTATTTTGGGGGAGTCCATTGATAGATCAGGTTTGGGAGACCGACATTTTGATGGGATACTTGTTTCTGAGACCAATCTATAGTGAAGAGGATACTTTCCTTGTTGGTTGGGATGACCATTTCACATGTCTGGACACATTTGTATGGGAACCGGGTGCAGATGATATTAGTAGGATGAGTGCAGGATACTTGTACATACAGGATACAGGGAGATTCAGATGGAGGTAGTAGTAGGTGATGATGTATAGTGGCATACAAGAGGTTTCAGTAGCACAGGGGAGTGTGGACAATACATTTCCTTATATCTTGAGGAGTATGTTGATGGGGATTCCACTGTTGACATTAGCAGTGAGAGTCATGAGGTAGCACCTAAGAAGGATTGTGATAAGGAGTCATGACACTCGACAGGATAGCTAAGAGTCAGTGAGGAAATGATTGTGGCATCCATTAGACACATTGATGATACACGTGCGTTGGTGGAAGGATATTGTTGGAGGGCCTCGATGGCACATGATAGTTTGGATGGGGAGCTTTCCCTTGATGATTTCTAGACACTCATGGAGAGAGTGATGGTGATGAGGACCGACTACCAGCAGCTACTTATGTATATAGATTACCTCTTGGAGGTTGGTGAGATGTATCACAGGGCACTGAGGGAGAAGGAGACAGAGGTGGACCGACTCACTCATGAGTTGGTAAGAACATGGGGATTCTTGGAAGGTGCATAGAAAACCCTTCAGGAATTGGGGTCCATATTAGAGGAGCTCGTTGAGGATACTAGTCATGGATCCACTACATCTATATTGACAGAAAGTCATATATTTACTTCAGCTACATCGCCAAAGGATGTTAGTGGTTTGGTAGAGGAACGTCATATGATGGAGGAGCATGAGGAGTACCTAGGATCATTGATGCTTATGGAGAGATCTTATCAGGATACACATGAGGATGTCCATGTGTCACAGGGACCACCATTCATGAGTTTTTCTAAGACAGTTGGTCATACACATGCACCTGGGGATTCCAGAGCCAGGGGAAATTATGATGACACTTCCATTTGGGTTCTAGGATTGGTTGACATCCATGTAAATATTGACCCAGTAGTACACCCAGGATACATGATGATGCAAGAGGATACAGGAGCTTGCATGAGTATACAGGGGCATACAATGATGAGTGGTATTTTACAAGGGCATGCAAAGGTGTACATTGGGATTCAAGAGGATGCATTGGAGTGCATGGAGGAGACATACTTAGTAGAGCATGGAGATTCTTCTCCCTTCCAGCAGTACATATATTTGGTATATCACCCTCTCAGTAGAAACAGGTACATGAGTGATGATGGAGGGAGTGTGATTGGCCATCAGTTGGTGGAGTTACCTACTGTGGTACCTGATGGTTTGAGATTTACGATGAATACATGTGATTATTTGCCATGGGTACCAGTGGATGAGTTCTTGGTCAAGCCTTTGGGGTTTACCAATGCATATGACACTCCCCATTCCTACATATAGTTGTGTGGGACGTGGAGAGTTGTTAGACAGAGACCTCCTGACAGGGGATATGTCACTATATACAACAGTATAGGGGAGGTTTGTCCTAGACAGACAAATGAGGCATTGGGAGTGATGGAGAGCATCCTCAGCCATGGGACAGAGTATATTCCAGAGGTAGATACAGTTTCAGAGTCTCAGTGGGATGAGGATTGGGAGCATAGATGGACAGATGCTTATGATGAGGTCTATGAGGTTAGCTAGCAGGATGTATGGTCACAAAAGGAAGCATCAGAGATCTTGAGGACTGTACATGATTTACCTATGGTTGGACAACTTGGCTATTTCATAACTCGTCATTAGGTCAGAGAGAGATTCTCCTTGGAGGATTTAGAGGATGATATCAGGAGGCATATGGAGGCATGTTTGGTATGTCATCCTCATGAGTCAATGCAATGTTCCTTAGACACCCATGTTTCAGTGCTAAGTTGGGAGAGTATGCTAGCTTATCGAACCCTCGTGCACTAGAGACATATAGTATAGAATAATTCATATGAATATTGTTGGAGACTGAGACACCGCAAGCAACAGTGTGGGTTGGCAGAGAGGTCAAGTTTTGTGATCATGGACTATACAACATAGCTATCGGTATACTACAGCCAAAGGATCATAGTTTGGTAGGAACATAGATGTATGTCATGGTACCATCTGAGTTATTGGATGTAAGGGTTGGTGCTCTTCTAGAGTGCATGGGATTTTTAGGGACTTGCATGATTGGTTCCTTCCATTTTTGGGGTAATTTGAGAGCAGGTCGAGATGAAGATGCTATGTGGCAAGATAGATCGGCTTGGTTGAGGATCAGGTATAACAGTAGGTCAGCTTTTTGGTTAGCATGGGATCTAGATACTACTGGAGGTATTAGGTTATGGATTGGCTTGGATGAGAGATTCCTTGAGGGATGGACATTATATTTACTTATTTCATTGGTTGGAGGTCTTCAGGAGACTCTTGGTGTTGAGGTATTACAGTACTATACCTTGCAGGGCACTGCAGTTCACATATTGATTTGGGATCCAGATATTGGAATGCTTGGTAGTCCAAATTTTGATGGAGTTGAGATCTTAGTGGAGCACTTACTTGAGGAGTTGACCGAGGATCTACTGCACATGATCATTCTATTCATCGGGAGCATTAGAGTGGCATGTGTGGTGAGCACTTGGTGGGACCATGTTTTGAGGGGAGAATACTATATGTCACACAAGTGGATATGGGACCCTAGTATCATATATAGATTGATTCAGTTATCACTTGAGGACAAGAAATATTTGAGCAAGGAGGACTATAATGTCCCCATTTTTGGATGTTTCTATGTTACAAAGTGGGATTCCTGCCAGAGTGGCCAGATGGGGGTGATAGTGAGTTCAAGAGGTATTGAGGGGTTTTATTAGGCTCAAATTGCATCATTCGTCATATTTCATCATCAGGATCCATTCCGCACAACTTGTCTTTGGTTTCATTGCATTTCGATGGTTTCCGTAATTTTGAGTTATTATGGAGCATATTTTAATTAAATTCACTAAGGAGGTCATTTTGGGCATAATACTTGAAGAAACCTCTTAGTGTAAAAAATCATCGGAATCAGGAGGGCGAGCACTATAGGATAAGATGATGAGAAGTGACTTCCAGTGGCTGAAGAAGCCATAAGGACAAATAAATCATTTTTTATAGGAAAAAAGGTCAATTAATTAATAAAGTGATTTTATGAAGGAATATTAAAAGTAAATTAAAAGTCACTTGGAGAGAAAAGATTAACATGGGTATAAAAGAGAGATAGGGGCTTATATTCTCTCATTATGTTGAATGATATTTTGATGTCTAGATTCTTAGCTAGAGAGCCCATGGTACTTTGGGGTTTTTAGGGTTTTGACTGAATAAATACTAGAGATCAACAAGTGAGTGAAATATTTTCCTGTTCTTGATCCAAGATTGGCCAAGGAGGTGAAATATTCCTCCCTCACCATTCTACATCAATGCAAAACTACTTCAACCATTAGTATGGCAAGGGGGCGCACCAGTCAAGGTTTTCTGCAGGTTGGGGCACACCAGTGGAGGAGAACAGGTTCGATGTTCCTTAAGGAGGCTAGATCTTCAGTAGATTTTATTCCAGGAGTGATTTCTACCACCCTAGTGCATTTGTGCATCATCGTATGAGGATATTCTTCAGCATATTGATTGGTTGTTATTCCAAGTCGAAATTACTGAAGGAGGGTGTTATTGTGAAGAGTGATCTTGTGGTTTGGGGTCATATTTATCATCTACATATGGGGTTTCTTACCATATGAGTTAACCTTCATCAGATCCATATATTGGTATCCTTTTATCAAAGTTTGGAGGTCAGATTCATAGAGGCAGAATTATTATTGTATTACTACAACTAGTGGGGCATAACTTCCAGCCAAGGAGATCATATGGTGTTAAGGAACAATGCCATTTTGGAGGTCCAGATTTAAGGAAGTTTTTTGGAAGAATTTGGGAGTTGCATACCATTTTTCTATCTTTCCTTTGGAGCTACCTATAGTCATAGAACCAATCTAATATATGTATTTCCATATCTAAATATTTCATGTATGGAGCTGCTTATTTAATAAATAAAGGTCAGATCTAATTTGTGGCTATATTCTTGTATTTTCTTTATGGGTTCTTGTTGAATATTTGTTATTGTCATATCTATTTTTCATATGCAATCATTGGCTGAAAAAAACAAGAAAAATCAGATCATAAACTCAATAAAACCATTTTGCATGCCAATTGTTTGGTAAAATTCCACAAAGAGACAATTTTTCATAAACATAACAGCAAGCTAAATAACCAAACAACAGATATCCATGGAGTTATAAGGGGTTGGAACCCATCCCATTGACCTTCTAAACACATCTATAACCCATTATGAAGTTGGGACATCAAGAGGAAGGAATTTGTCTAAGAAAATAGATCTTACCATCAAAGTGTTTGACGGAAGTTCTCGACCACATAAGTCTGATTTTTATATCAGATCGGGTTGGGAACAATACAAAGAGTGCTAGAATATGAATTCATTGTCCCTATCTAGATTGAGCAATGTGTGGTGAAGAAATCCTAAATGCATTCAGGTGGATGAAAGTGGTCTAGCATCACTTGAAGGTAATTTACCTAATCAGACTATTCATTATCATTCTTATAAAATCATTAAAGAATATTTGGAACCCAAATCTGATGCTGATAAATGTCAATTATTTTTGGATTTGTTAAAATATAGAATTTTGACCGCTATTAGGAGAATTTTAGGAATTAATACAGTCAAAATTTTAGAAACAAGTCATCATATTGTTAGAAACCTTGTGGATTCTTTTCAAAAAATTGGTAAGAAATCTCGTTCTAAAGACTGTAATGAAACCTAACATGTCTTGTCACAATCAATTGTTAGCCAAATCACAAGAAAACATCATTTTCTCCAACAAACCTCTCATCTCATGAAATGAAATATAAAAACACTTATAAAGTATCCTAATAGATGAGATAGCCTTGACACAGGTGTCCCAACATATTTGTGGACCTTCACTGGTAGGCTACCTTGTTATAACATGAAGTTAATTGGAGCAGTTAAGGGAATAGTACATGCTTTCTAGCATGAGAAAACTAGGCCTTCTTCCAACCAAAAAGATGTACTAAAATTGAGAACGGGATCTAGGGACCATGAACCCCATATTAAATACTTTCTTGACATGGCATAAATAGAATTGTATGAGAGATTCGAGATAGTACATAGTGCACTTAACTTGGGCCAAATATCTTTCCATAAATCCAAGCCTTGGTATGTTTGAATAAACACAATTCATAACACATGTTGTTGTAGATATCACATTGAGTATGGTTATTATTATCACACACACGCATCGTGTATTGCATAACACCCTTATGCAGGAATGCTTAATTATATTGTCATCATCGTCATATAGAGACTTTATTCACATCATATTGTGTACAAGGGAAGAGGGTTGTACATTCTATCAAAAAGCTTGCTTAGATGGGACATTCTCTAGGTGCAGTGTAATGGCATTACTGATCAAGTGCATCCATGTAAGTGATGAGTATGGGAGGAAGGAGGTTCACTTGAAAAGCTTTAAATATGTCACGTATGATATTGATGGAGGGAGAGAAAAAAAAAAGATACAATCGGTGACTTCCCAGGTATGATTATGTGACTTCATCAAGGACTTCTTTGAAAATAAGTGACAATATGTTATATGTGGATCGATGGTAGGACAAGCATTTTAGAATATGCAAAGATACATTTCTTGTTGGTATTGTCTTAACAGTGGTTGATTTTTCTGAGAACTACACCCTTCAACCGCAAAATGAGATTCAAATCCAATATTATCACTCAGAGAAGACCAACATAATGGTCCATATCACATACAAGCATGGGTTGGATAATAATGAAGAAAATAGAGTTATATTGAGGGAGTATCACTTCTACATAAGTGATGGTCAGTTCCATGACTTAGCCTACGTAAAACATTGCTTTTAGTTGTTTTACAATCAACTTAAGGAAAATAACATACATATGGACCAACATTGGATTTGGTCAGATGGTTGTGTAATCCAGTTCAAAAATGCATGTTTATTTCAATGTTTGTGTATGTTGCACAAAAAAATCAAGGTACCACATATTTGGAACTATTTTGAGTCTGGGAATGGGAAAGGGAGGATATTGAAGTAGGTGCATGCATCAAAACATCATTACATGGGTAATAAGTAAAGTTCACAACTACTTCCCTCATTCGAGATGCAAAATCCATTATTGAATGGTGTTCTTTAGTAATGGGAGAGGGAACAAGAACCTGTGAAGACCAATCACCTAAGAAAGGACATGTACATAGATATTTTGGGAGGTGGTTGGTGTAGATCAATCACAGTGGTATGAATGCAAAAAAATCCAGGGCACTCATGGATTCCATTCAATTCAAACATTAGATAATGCAATACTTGAAATATGGACGAGAAAACTCTCTTGCTTATGTGGTCCATGTAGTAGTAATCAATGGGATGATTGTGAATCCACAAATAGGGTTGATATATAGGATAATGTATCACTCCCCATTGGTCATTGGTCAAAGTATAAGTATGGAATTATCCCATTTGGAGGAGGACCAATCAAATATTTTAGTAGATTATGATCACATCTCATATCTCGTACTGCCGGGTTTGGTGAATATTCTATTAAATTTTGAATAACTAGCAATAATGTTTTATGCTTTGGTCATTTAGTGGATTCATGTGTTTCCACTCCATTTATTTTAGGGAACATATACGTAGTGTTTGTCCCAAAAGGTAATGAATGGGGAACTAAATATTTATTGGCATGTTCCCCATGCAACCATGCTACCCACAATCGACTGGAACAGTGTTCTTCAAAATCAACTACTTGTTTAGAAATTGCACTATACCTCACTGAGAAAAACCCTAGTTCTGTAGATCCTCCAACAAATTATTTTCTATAAAATGGAATGATAGAGGAGGGGTCCTCCTAGATGTAACCTAGTCCCCCAAATCCAATGCAACTAACAGTTCGTCCATCCAAGGCCCGATTAGAGTTTTATCGTGAGTTGCAACTTGCCTCCTCAAATCATTTGAGGACATCTCAATTTGGTCCAAGGGAATAAAATCCAAACTAAGCAGCATAAAAAAGTTCCATAATCCCCCGCACATCTATTTTTCCAAGGACCATGTGACCACGCTACCCACAATCACCCGGCACAATTTTATTCAAAATCGACCACTTGTTCATAAATTGCACTATGTATCACTAAACAAAACCATAGTTTCGGAGATCCTCCAACAAATGTTATTTAAGGGAATGGAATGACAACAGATGGGTCCCCATATATGTAACTCGATTCCCTAAGTCCAATGCAACTAACGATTCATCAATCTGAGGCTCGATTAGAATTTTATCACAATTTGCAACTCGCCTCCTCAAGCCATTCATGTACATGTTGGCAATTTGGTCTGGGGGCATAAAATACAAACATAGTGGAATAATGGAGTTTTATAAGCTCCCACACATCTATTTCTCCAAGGCCCATGTGATCCCGCTACCCATAATCGTCCAACATAGTGTTCTTCAAAATCGACCACTTGTTCAAAAATTGCACTATGCCTAACTGAGCAAAATCCTAGTTCCATAGATCCTCCAAAAAAATATTTTTCAGGAAATGGAATGCTAGTGGAGGGGTCCCTTGAGCTATAACTCTATGCCCCAAGTCCAATGCAATTGATGGTTCATCAATCTGAGGCGTGGTCAGATTTTTATCGCAAGTTGCAACTCGCCTCCTTGAGCCATTTAGCGTTATGTTAGCAATTTGGTCTGGGGGAATAAAATCCAAACTAAGTGGCATAATGGATTTCCATAAGCTCCTACATGTCTATTTTTCCAAGTCCCATGTGATCACACTAGCCAAAATCGTCTGGCACGGTGTTCTTCAAAATCGACCACTTATTCTGAAATTGCATTGTGTCTCACTGAGCAAAACCCTAGTTCCAAAGATCCTCCAAAAAATGTTTTTCTAGGAAATGGAATGATAGTGGAGGGGTCCCCCTAGATATAACCTAGTTCCCTTATTCCAATTAAATTGAAGTTTCATCAATCTGAGGCCGCTCGTTTAGAGTTTTATCATGAGTTGCAACTTGCCTCCTCAATCCATTCAAGGACATGTTGACAATTTGGTCCAAGGGAATAAAATCCAAATCGGGTGGCATAACGAAGGTCTATAATATCATGCATTCTTGTTTTTCCAAGACCCACATGAACATGCTACCCACAATCGCCCGACACGGTGTTATTCAAAATCAACCACTTGTTTAGAAATTGCAATGTGCCTCACTAAGAAAAAACCCTAGTTCCAAATATCCTCCAACAAATGTTTTTTCGGGAAACGAAATAACAGTGGAGGGGTCCCCCTAACTATAACATGATTCCTCGAGTCCAATTCAACTGACGGTTCATCCATATGAGGCCCATTTAGATTTTTATTGTGAATTGCAACTCACCTCCTTAAGCCATTCAGGGACATGTTGGCAATTTGGTCTTGGGGTATAATGTTCAAACTAAGTGGCAAGGCAAGGAAAGGCATGGCAAGGAAATGCAAGGCATGGAAAGGAAAGGAAAGGCATGGAAAGGCAAGGCATGGCATGGAAATTCAAGGCAAGGCAAGGCAATGCAAGGCAAGGAAAGACAATGCAACGCAATGTGAGTCATGGCAAGGAAAGGCAAGGCATGGCATGGAAAGGAAAGGAAAATAAATACATGGAAATTCTAGGTAAAGCTAGACATGGTAAGGCAAGGCTAGACATGGAAAGGCAAGGCAAGGAAAGGAAATTCAAGGCATGGTAAGGCAAGGAAATGCATGGAAAGGCAAGGCATGGCATGGCAAGTCAAAGCAAGGCAAGCCTAAACATGGCATGATGTAGACCTAGACCTAGACCTGAACCATGACCTAGACCTAGACCTATACCTAGACCTATACCTAGACCATAAATTATACCTAGACCTAAATAATGACCTAAACCTAGACATATACCTAGACCTACACCATGACCATGACCTAGACCATGGAAAGACAAGGCATGGCAAGGAAATCCAAGGCAAGGCATGGAAAGAAAATGCATGGCAAGATAATGCAACATAAGGCAAGGAAAGACAAGGAAAGGAAAGGAAATACAAAGAAAGTCAAGTCAATACATGGAAAGGTTAGGCAAGGCTAGACATGGCAAGGCAAGGCAAGACATGGCAAGGCTAGGAAAGGCTAGACATGCCAAGGCAAGGTCTAGGTCTAGGTATGGAAAGGCAAGGAAATGAAATGTAAGGAAAGGCTATACATGGCAAGGCAAGGCATGACAAGGCAAATCATGGCATGGAAATTCAAGGCAAGGCAAGGAAAGGAAAGGAAAGGATATACATGGAAAAGTCTAGGTATGGCAAGGAAATGCAAGGCATGGCAAGGAAAGGCATGGCATGGCAAGGCAAGGCATGGAATGAAAAGTCAAGGCAAGGAAATGATAGAAATGGCAAGGCATGGCAAGAAAATGCATGGAAAATCAAGGATGGCATGGAAATACAAGGCAATACATGGCAAAGATAAGCAAGGCTAGACATGGCAAGGCAAGGCAAGGCATGGAATCGAAAGGTAGGGCCTAGGTCTGGGTCTAGGTATGGAAAGACAAGGAAAAGAAAGGCAATGCAATGCAAGGCATGTAAATGTGTTGAACCTGCACAAAATAGATCTAGCTAAACAAAAATACACACATTTGCAGAGAGAATTGGAGAAAGAATAAGAAGGAGAGAAAGAATGAAAGAATTCTCATTAACCATTTCCACACGATATACTTTGTATAACTCAATGAGTTCGAATTTAGGTGAACCAAGTCGCCATAGTGGTGGTCTAGAGTGATCTGGACACACATCAACAATTACGGGAGTGAACTGCCACCTATTCTAGTCTCTCAAGCAGATACAGGAGTGAACTTCCACCTATTCTAGTCTCTCAGGCAGTTACGGGAGTGAACTGCCACCTAGTTGAGTTAACTAGTCAACTAGTCTTCAGTTAACTGACTAAACAAAGAGTAGTGAGGAGTTAACTCAGGGAATCAAGGCTAATGCGCCACTCTGGTTATGATACCAAGGCAAGTTCGAATTAGCATGGTGATGATCCCAATGTTGCATGGTGATGATCCCAATGCAACATCTAAACTCAACTCAACTAGTCAAACTGAAGTGTCAAGTAAAAGAGAATATTCTCCAGGTGGAATATTCTCTCCTAAAATATAGGAGACTAGATAATGACTAATAAACAAATAAAAACCTTAGGAAAAAGAAATCCTAGGTGTGTGTGAAGTAACTCCAACAAGGCATGGAAAGGCAAGGAAAGGCATGACAAGGCAAGGCATGGCATGGAAATTCAAGGAAATACAATGCAAGGAAAGGCAATGCAAGGCATGTAAAGGAAATGCAAGGAATGACAAGGCAAGGCATGTCATGGCAAGTCAAAAAAAGAATTGGCTATGAAAAATGAAAGTTGTTTGATATGACCAATTATAAGGCTCGTATTTATGAGAATTATAAAATTTGTTTAAATCATAAACAAGTGAAATGTTTACAAAAAATATAAGATCGTGAAAATGGTTATTAATCCTAAAACCAGTGAACAACTTATTTCTAGCAAAAAATGTATTTGCATCAATTGTGCACGTATCAATAATTTATTGATAATTGTATGGACACATGGTTTATGATTTATGGATGGACACATGGTTTATGGTTTATGATTTTGGGGAAAAGAGTTTTATTTTTGTGATTCACCTTTCCAGAGTGATATATATGATCTTAAACCTTCCTAAATATGTGAAGATATATTGATACATCTTAGGCCATGATTTATTTTAATAAAGAAATTTTTCATGGTAGGTTCTCATAGTTCTAAAGGAATTAATTGGATGTTTATATTGAAAGGAGGATAAGTTAGTGGTATAAACAATATGGAATACATTTTGTAGATGAATTTGAAAATGTTAAGTAATTGGTAAAAAGGTATAATAGAGTAGTCTTTTAAGGGTAGATATCATATGTTGTATTTTATTCCATCTCAAGCCATTGTTTACCTATTCAAACACTTTGATGCTAATCATGATTTTAGTTTTGTATGAATTTTAATCATGTGAAAGGAATCAATAATTAGAGGTGTAAACACAAGAAGTTTACTTAAATCAAGTTACTATTTTATTGAAGGGTGTTAAGTAAGCATTCAAAGAGTTAGCAAACTGAAGAATTTTGATTGTTAAATCAGTTGAAATTTTGTGTTTAACCTAGAAGGATATATAATATAAATTGTGAGGCAAGGCAATGCAAGGATAGACATGGGAAGTCATGGAAAGGAAAGGCATGTCATGGCAAGGAAATACATGGTCATACTAGGAAAGGTTAGACATGTCAAGGCAAGGAAAAGTAAGGCATGGCAAGGCAAGGTCTAGGTCTAGTTCTAGATATAGGTATGGCAAGGCAAGGAAAGGCTAGACATGTAAATGCATCGCAAGGAAAGGTATGGAATGGAAAGGAAAGGCAAGGCAAGACATGGGAAGGCTAGGCAAGGCTAGGCATGGAAAGAAAGGGCAAGGCATGGCAAGGAAAGTTCTAGGTCTAGGTATGGCAAGGAAAGGCAAGGCATGGCAAGGAAAGGCAAGGCATCGCATGGAAAGTCAAGGCATGGCATGGAAATTCAAGGAAAGGAAATGAAAGGCATGGCAAGTCAAGGCAAGGAATGGCATGGAAAGTCAAGGCAAGGCATGGCATGGCATAGTAATTCAAGGCATGGCATGGCATGGCAAGGAAAGGCATGGAAAGGGAAAGGAAGGAAAGGAAATGCAATTCAAGGCATGGAAAAGGAAGGGAAGGAAAGGAAAATAAAGGCAAGGAAAGGAAAAGCAAGGCAAGGAAATGCAAGGCATGGAAAGGAAAGGCAAGGCAAAGCAATGCAAGGAAAGGAAAGGAAATTTAGTTCATGGCATGGCATGGCAAGGAAAGGAAAGGAAAGGGAAGGCGAGGAAATGAAAGGCATGGAAAGGAAAGGAAATGCATGGCAAGGAAAAACATAGCATGGAAAGTCAAGGCAAGGAAAGGAAATACAAGGCAAGGAAAGGAACAATAAGACAAGTCATGGAAAGGAAAGGAAAGGCAAGGTGTGGCATGGAAAGTCAAGGCAAGGAAAGATAATGCAAGGCAAGGAAAGGCTACACATGGCAAGGCAAGGAAAGGAAAGACATGGAAAGGCTAGGGAAGGCTAGACATCGAAAGTCAAGGCAAGGAAAGGCATGGAAAGGAAAGATTTAGGTATAGGTATAGTTCTAGGTATGGCAAGGGAAGGCAAGGAAACGCAAGGCATGGAAAGGAAAGGCAAAGCATGTCAAGGAAATTCATGACATGGCAAGGCAAGGCATGGCAGGGAAATTGAAGGAAAGACAAGGCATGGAAAGGAAAGGCATGGCATGGCATGGAAAGGAAAGGCATGGCATGGCATGGAATGGAAAGGAAAGGAAATGCAAGGCAAGGCAAGGAAAGGAAAGGAATGGCATAGCATGGAATGGAAAGGAAAGGCATGGCATGGAAATTCAAGGTAAGGCAAGGCAAGGCAAGGTAAGATAGTGCAAGGCAAGGCAAGGCAATGAAAGGCATGGAAAGGCATGGCAATGCAATGCATGGGATGGAAAGTCAAGGAAAGGAAATGAAATGCAAGGCAAGGAAAGGATAGACATGGAAAGGCAAGGCTAGATATGGAAAGGCATGGCAAGGCAATGCATGCTATGGAAATTCAAGGCAATGCAAGGAAATGCAAGGCAAGGCAGGTAAATGTGGATGAATTGTATTAAGAATTACTTCAAAGAATAATTCAGAAACTCTTTCTGGAATTAAGGAACGTTTTTCTAAATGTTTTTTGGTGCATTGATTTCAACTCATGGATTGTTTTTTTGTCGGTTTGATGTTGTTGCATCTAGTAATGATTTCCATTCTGTCAAGTTATCTGATGTGATTGAGTAAATTACTTACTTTATTATTATTAGTGAATGGTTATAAGTGATTTATTAATTTGTTTCTCTTATCTTTTGTAATAGGTATGTTGTCATTTGATGCATTAATTGTTGTAGAATGACTTTTTTAGAAATGTATGAATCAAATGGAAAATTACTTCTGATGTTCATGTAGGTTTCTCCCTTGTAAAATAGTTTAAATCTATGTTTCCTAGGAATATCCTTGTAGCGGTATTTTTCTGTGGAATTAGTTCTTAGAAGAATAGAGTTACAAAGTTGTTTCTATTTACTGTTTCTGAGAGTTATATTTTGAGAAAGATTTATTTAAATCCATTTAGATTAGATTTATTTCTTGAAATTTCATATATAATATAACAGAGTGGAAATAGAAACACTTTAAAAATCATACATTCACCAACATAAAATAAACAAAAAATGAAATTCATAAAAAGTATGCCATGAAATGTGTGTGTGTGTGTGTGTGTGTGTGTGTGTGTG
>ML777611.1:72072-83151 GCA_009831015.1 Picea engelmannii
AAAAAAAAAAAACGGTCATATGGCGGCCTAGATACAAAATGGTAGTCATTGGTCACTCATTGACCACTACCAACCTCACCACCCTCAGGAGCATTCTGGAAAATGATATTTCTTCTCTTACTCAAAGAAGCACCTCGAGTGGTTTTTTCCCTAGGCGTGGTTCATCGCTCTGGAGACTGGACAAAGAAACAACATTCTTATAAGTTTTTTTTCTACAATGAATTAAAAGAATTACAAAATGATACTTTGTAATTCAACATAAGACAACTCACCATAGATGATACTAAAAATAGTGAGGGTGTTACCCTCCTCCATGACCCTAATCTTTCAATGATGCCACCATGCCTTAGTTACAAGGATCAAATCATGAAATTTAAACAAGTATGCATAAAATCAATTCCATCCATGATACATAAAAATTGATCATCAACACATTATCTCACTGTGAATAACTCGAGCAACGGTGGAGAGTTGTTGGCAAGTGGAGCGCTCAATTGTACAACTTGCTCTAAGGAAACACTTATTGTGGCAGCCTCAGTGGATGGCACAGATGGAAATGGTTGGGGGTGGGTGGCGAATGGGTGCTTCCACTATGGATGAATTTGATGGAAGAGGTAGTGCGGGTGGGTGGCCTGCGGGTGAAACCACTGAGGATGCATGGAATATGAAAGATGGTGGGGGTGTGTGATGATGAACCCCCATAGGTTGTACAAGGGATGGTATAACCCTTGGCCTGGAAATAGGTAACCCAAAATCTATGGCAGTGTGCCCAAGGACTGGACTAGTCCTGTAACTAGAGAAAAGATCAGCAACCTGCATACATATTAATAATATTGTTATTAGTACTGAATTGTGAAATTCAAAAACATAAATACAAAAAATTTGAGATTTAAACAAGATTTAACTGAACACATGATACCTATGAAGGTTGTTACTTTTCCATCCCAGGTGGACATTCCTCGTCGTTGTGTGGTACTGCAACCTGTAGAAACACAAGAACGTTATATTTGAGGATGTCAGAAAATAAAGAAATCACTATGGTAAATTTATCAAATGTGACATATGCATGTGTATGTGGTACACTTAATGAACAAGTTGCCTCTATTGTTGCATTAGTGGTGGAGAAAAATACTGATGGATTTATCGACATAGAGGGTCTCTTATAGGGGCATAGAAACTGCAAAACATCATACAATAAGATATCAAAATAAATACATATAATACTATATAGATATATAACGATGAAGAAAACAGACATGGTTAAAATACTAACCTCCTCCATGAAGATCTGATGTCCACTGCCCTCCATTGGCCCATAAAAAGTCTTCCTGCAACTCGAGCATCTATGAGGCTCACATCAATTATTGTTATGTCCATGTTCCCTCTCCTCGATGAACTATTATGTAGGGGTTGAAGGTTGGACCCCTATGTTGATGTCACTAGCATGCACATCATGCCGAGATAGTGCAACAAAACCCCCATGTTGCACCAAACTACAATTCAATGCTAATAAAGATATGTGTGCATGTTGGATGCCCTCTGCAATGGGAGTATGTTGGGAAGGGGGGGTATTCCTTTTCCTAGGAGGATGAGCACCTAGTATAGGGTCATTCCTAACATGATATCTATCATATGCAAACCCTCAACCCACCCTTTGGAAATCACTAGTGTCTAAGTAGTTCACATGGTGAACCAAAATAAATTTCTCTCATAAGTTCCTCAAGAAATATAAAGGAACCTCCTTGTTATTGTAGGGAGGTTTATCAAAGACCATGAACCATATATCCATCCAGTTATCATAAAATTGTGGGTGGATGCACTAGTCCATACAAATAAATTTCTTGTTGACATGTGGTTGTAGTCTAGATCTAGTATCAATAAATAGGGACATAAAATATTTTTTTGAAATATTCGTCTCTAACTTGGTTTTTATCGAGTCCAGTCTTGTAAAACTCGACCCTATATTCAGAAATACTAGTTAATTTCCCTTGTGCACTTGCAATGGATGATATAATGGAATCCAATGAAATGGCCAATGACAATCAGCTAGGTTCTCTTGTACCCCTTAAGTCATGGATACATGATCTCAAGGTGGTCAACCCTTCATCAATTTGTGTGTTTATGTTTGGTGGTTGTGGTGGGTTGGGGTTTTTCGCACCTTCTTGTGCTTATGTTTGGTTTTAATTGTCTCTTAGTTCTATCTTAATTATTCTACTACAATTTAATAAGGGAGTTCGTATAAATTAGGTCGGTTTTTTTAATTAAAATAGAAAATTTAAAATAAAAAAAACATGCAAATAAATAGTTTAAGAAATTAAAAAAACAATAAAATAATCATGCGCACATGCATGCATTATTTTGTATTCATAATAGATTTGCATTTTCTATTGTGAGCACTATGAAAATTTGACAAATGAAGAATATGCGATAGAAGAAAAATTGTGTATACCATCAAGAAGGATGATGAAATGATACAATTATTTCCATTGAAGGATGAAGACCCTAGAGAAGTGTTTCTAGTGTTTTCAAAGCTCCTAAGCATGGTTAAATAAATGAAGGAATGTTATGATGTTGTTTAGAGAAGAGTTGAGAAAGGCATACAACACAGTAATGAAGTTTAAAGCTCTTGGAAACATGCAATTTTTTAGGACATGGAATATTTGCTAAAGGAGTATGTAGACATTATGCAAAACGATAATTCCAATGGATTTTCACCTAAGAGGAGAATTGTGCATGACATAGACTTGATTATGGGCATGATGTTGTGATCAAGTTGTGTATAATATGAGTCCAATGAAGAGAGTAAAGTTTAATTGATAGGTAGCATAGTTGTTGTCAAAGGTATATTGATCTGGGAAAGTATGAGCGTGTGTATGGTTTCAATATTGATTACACAAAAGAGGGATGGTTAATGTAGAATGTGTATATATAGTCTAGAATTGAACAAGATCACATCCATAAATAGATTTCATTTACTAAGTATGGATGATTCGATGGACAATTTGTGTGGAACCAAATGTTTTTTTAGATAAATATGAAGAGTGGGTATCATTAAACTATAACAAAAGAAGGTGGTGAAGGGAAAATTGAATTCAATACAAAAGGACTATGAGTAGTTAGTTATGTAATATAGGATGACCAGTGTGTCGAGTACAATCGTGGTACAATAATGCAGTTGTTGATAATGTTGTTGCTATTATACACGAGTAAGTTTTTGGCTATGTATTTAGATGATATTTTGATATACAATGAGAGAAAATATGAGCATCCAGAACATCTAACATTGATGTTTGAGACCTTGGTTAAAGAAGGCTTGTGCATGGCCTAAACCAAGTAAATGTCATTGAAGTTAGGGGTTCTCATGATATTTCAAATTTATACATGAAGTTCATCAAGAAATACCATATCATTATCTTTAATATTTTTAGCACACATTTATGAAAAGTGACTTAACATGGACAAAAAATATATTACTACCATATTGCATTTTACTTTCGATGAAACATAGAAATCAAAATTGAAGAGGTATTGAAAGCCAACGAAACTAAAAATTTTAAAGCAACCAAACCTCGAGGATTCCCAAGGCCTTATGAAGATGGAAGGAATTTTGAGGTTCATTAGTTTATTCAAATGGGCCATGTTGTGAAAGAAAAGAAGGGAAATCAATATTGCATTGTAGTAATATAGGAATTCAATATTCCATACATCAAGAAAGAGATCAAACACTCAAGGAGAGTAGAAGAGCCATGTTGAGTTGATTAGGGTTCAACATCTTATGATTATTGTTGATTGGTTTTTTGGGCAACTTCGTGTACTCACCCATATATATTGGTAATTAGACACACGACCACCATTTCTCACTCTAAATTGACTTTTCCATGTCCTCCACCTATGCCTTAGACTCCACATGGCTTCTCCACGTTGGATTTTAGCACATATCTAAATTTTTGCACCTCATTCAAAATTGAAAATTTTCACTAATTATGTAATTTTTCCCAAACTTGTACACATGTTGAGCTTGAAATTTCGTCAATTTTTCCTTGCAACGCTTTAATGTGAGCATATATAACTCTTTTCAACACACCAACTGAGCAAATTTGAACCCATGAACTTCTCAATTACAACCTTTACGTTGTTTTTCCCCAATTATTTCCCTGAGGCATTTTGTCAAACACGTAATCTACAAACTACAATATCTTCATATACACGTTGATTTTTTGCCCATACAACCCCATTTTTGTAACCAATAGCTTTAATACCACTATGTAACATAACCAATACCCACCATGCTCTGTTGACGCTGTGGGGTACTTTTTAAAACCACCACTTCCCACCAACTTCTTGCTATGATACCAATTTCCTTATTGTCCTACTATTAATTAATTAATGCATGCAAACATGATAATGCAAGTTTATGCAAACACAATTAAATCATTCAATGGAGAATGACACCATAGTTACAGATGAAGGCTTAAACATGCAAACAAAACTAAACGAACTAGAAATTAATTCAATTCAAAAAATAAATAGCATTAATTAAACATATTCATAAATAAATCATGAACACTTATCTTTATGGGAATTAACCACCAATTGGATACAAAAGAACAACATTCCACCCAACCATAGGGTCTTTGTTGCACTTAATTTTTATTCAACAAAGGCCACCCCCAAGCTCAGTTTATGAATCCACAAGGATGGATTTGTGTATGGTCGAATGTAGATCTCTTCACACAACGCAAATCTCATAATTCACGGTCTATAAACTCTTATAGCTATCACAATCCACTAGCCCTCTTTCCCCATCATCCTGCACAACCGAAGGAATGGGATCCCCTTCTATGATCTGCAGTCCCCTGGGATATCCTACTTCCCTCCAATGCTCCAGCACAAACCAGCTAGGAAATCTCACTGCTAGAGATTCCAAGGATTATCGGTTGTAATTAAGTTTACTCAATAACAACAATTTCCCTTACATGTAATCATAATTCCACATAGTTTCATGGCAATCATTTTCCATATTTTTATTGCAGTAGTCATTCAACAACTTAAGCTTAGAGAGAAAACTATGTGGGAAGAATGAACATGAATGCCCCCTTGCATGCCCATAATCGTGAAATATGTTTGCATGTTAATGATAAACCATGTGTCTTCATGGAAAGTACATGTTTCCCCTCTTTTAGAACTAATCACAAGGATTACGGAATGATAATCAAGCAAGGTTAAGGACTTAGACTTATTAATAATATTATCTTCCTTTAGACCCCTTTGGCCACACTAAGCCCCTTTTCTTTCCCCTCTTATGGAGTCATAACCCCCCATTCTTTTCTCCTTCGCCTTCTGCATATTGTGATGTATTTTTTTATTATCATTCAATGTACCATTTTACATAGAACGTTGTTTGGCTTTTAACCACCCTGTCTACATCTTGTGATGTATTTTTTTATTATCATTCAATGTACTACTTTACATAGAACGTTGTTTGGCTTTTAACTATTCATCTTTGGCTTTTAACTATTCATCATGTACACATATACATTAGTTGTTTAGGAATCAAAACCAAGGTATTACAATTTGATTACCATTTATGAAGAAATTATGACATTCAAAACAGCTATTAATTAGTGGATGCGATTGTTCTCTCACTTGATTTAGGTGTTTGGTTTGTGTTGAATGCCACCTATTTGCAAAATAGAATTATATATGAACAAAACGTTTGCGTTGAATGTTACCTAATCGCCAAATAGAAATATACAACTAATGGAATGAAAGTTAATAAGCGACGTTCTTAAATAATACTTATTATTTTTTCTTTAAACAATCATTTTTGTTTATTAAAAAATCAAAAACCTCCCAAACATGGAGATGGAGATGGATGAACAAAATGTTTGTGTGTATTGTCACCAACTTGCAAAATAGAAGTATATCTATAATTTTATATGGACTTAGACTTGTAGGTTAGTGTGTTAAGCCTATCGAATCAGCTATAAAATTTTATAATTGAAGCCCAATTTATACAGGAGAGAGGATGGAGAACATCTTTTACCATGGTAGGTCAAATATATTAATTAGCGAATATTTGAAAACGAAGACTCTCCACAGAGAACCAATATTTAACAGAGTTCTATCGAAATTTGAATAATAAATACAATAATTTGAGCTTTCGAATAATATCTACGACGTTAACCTCTTAATCTGGGAAGTAAAACTTCCAAAATAAACCTTATTCTAAGTGGACATAATGGAGACAAATAACTGAAATTAATACATTAAATTTGCTCTTTCTGTGACTGAAGCCAAGCCAGGACGTGGTTCGAAGTTCTACCTCGGACGAGAGCGTTCAGACTCACGGATTTGCTCTGCTTTGTCTAGCAGGCTGGGAGGTCCAGAGGAGGAGCTTCCAATCTTGCCAAAGGATGAGGTCCATTCTCAACCAGAAAAGCCATGGCCAGTCCCCATGTTATGTGCACGTCCAGATGGCAATGCATCAACCAAATGCCTGAAATATCAATATTTATTGGTAAATATAGAAAGAATTGAGAGCTGGAAGAACCAAATATCTAATACAGGAAGCTAGTAAATATGCTCACCAGGATTGTCAGCAACGAATCTTATAGCAGACCATCCATTCACCGGAACACCAACGGTGTTCCGCTGTGGAGGATCGATGAGGTTGAACGTCATGGGGTCGCGCTGTGGATCGAAGTTCCCGAAGCCCTCTCCCACGATGTAAAAGTCATAGCCATGGAGATGAACGGGATGATTTTCTGCACTAACTATACTGGTTCCCTGAAGAATTATTTGCACTGCTGAATTGTATTTGAGAACTTTAACTTTCGTGCCTCGCACAGGAGACCAGAGAGCCGTGCTTACGTTCTGTGCAGTATAATCGAATTGCATGGGAGGATTATCGGGGAAGTCTTTGGTGAAGACTCCTTGAATGCCGAAATAATGAGCTTGGAGGAGGGAAAACGTTTTTGGAAAGACGAAGGAAACGTTGTTCATGCTTGCTGTGGATCTCTTTCCGTTGGGGCCTCCACAAGGCTGCCCTGGGCAGTCCAGCAATCCCAAGCCAATGGTGAAAAAGAGATTCTCGTCGATGTTAAAAGGGACATTGACTGGGTGGTCCGGGGAACCCAGGCTTCTGAGGCCGGTGGTGAATTGGGTTGCAGTTTGAGTATCGTTGTAAGCGGGGAGATTAGGAGAAACTGGAGACGAAGACGAGCTTCCTTCATAGTCCAGAATGGCGGTGGTCGTGGTGTTATCGAATGGGATTCCCTGGGCACTCGCGTAAGCTCGAGCAGCAATGTAGTATTTGCCCACGGGCTTATTTGCAATAAGGAGGACGTCCGTGGTTTGACCCGGGCCGAGCATCACAACCTCGGTGTGAAGTAGCTTTGTGTAGGAGGAATCCACTGCAACTACCATCAATACGTGATCTGCTACGGTGAAAAACAGTTCTGCATTGAGCGCAGCGTTGATTATTCGAAGAAGATAAGATTCACCCGCCTTCACAGAGAGACGATAAGTATCTGCATTCGCCATTACAAAGCGTTCAGAATTTCATATTGAATATTGCTTTTCAGAAGATTGATCAAGAATTGAACATTTCAGAGTAATTCCAAAGTTATTAGATATAGGTTATCATTGTCATTTTCTTTGAGGTTCTATAGTTTTTCAGTTATATTTCGGGCGACCTAACCACTATGCTCGATTTAAAGTCATTTGTGTAAGATGAAGCGACAACACGACCTACTTTCATCAACCTCAATGAGTCAGTTGTGTAACATGAAGCACAACACGACCTACAACACGACCTACTTTCATCAACCTCAACGAGTCACTTGTGTAAGATGGAAGCTAAAACAATACCCGTTTTTAAGAACCTGATAAAAAAATTAGATTAAAACAACTGGAATACCTGAACTTGAACAAGGGTATAGATCTCCTGGTTGTGCATTTATGGTAAAAGCGTCGGATATGTTTGGTGGGGCTCCCGTCTGTGTTGCCTGATTCACCACATCGATAGGGTTTCTGTTCCACCACTCCCCTGTTCATGCAAACATAATTAGTTTTCCAAAAAATATACGATCAGTTTTAAAAAATACTGTACGGGGAAAAATCAGGAGTAATCTTTCTTCCCTTTCTGCTTTTCAGGTTAAAAAATGGGACTGAATCCTATCAAATTTTCAGGAGTAGTCTGAATTTCAGGTTAAAAAATGGGACTGAATTCGATCAAATTTTCAGGAGTAGTCTGAGTTTCACATGAATCAATGTTCCATGCATTTCAAAACCTTATCTCAAAGGTTATGTCCTATTTTAAACCAACCCAGATACAACCAGATACTCAAAAAATGATCAAAATTCTAGATTTACCCAAAATTTAAAAACAGACCACCAAAAAACCTACCAGAAAAGTAACTCGAAACAAAAGATTCACTCCCAAGTTAACCCACTCCGTTATTAAATCACACTTAAACAGACCACACGTTTTGGATGGTTATACTTGATTTTGTGGCGTGGCTTTGAACTCAGAACCTCTCAGCCTGAGGACCCAATTAAAACAAAAAAACAAGAAAACAAAAACTCTATGGTTCCAATCAAACCGGTTGGAAATCGAGTCAAAAACAACCAGGCAGGGTACGGTCGGCTGTGGCTATCCACCATGCAGCAGCCCAATCATTGGGAGGCTGCTGCAATGTATTTTATACATTGCAGCAGCCTCCCAATGATTGAGCTGCTGCATGGTGGATAGCCACAGCCGGGTACGGTCTGCTCTTCAGAAACTTAGAAACTGTGACAGATAAGATTTATAAGCGGTCTGCTCTTCAGAAACTTAGAAACTGTGACAGATAAGATTTATAAGTAGAAACGATGCAGGGCTGGCTCATAACGATAAGTTATGTGACTACCTAGAATGATGGGTTCAGGCTCGTGGCAGGGCTGAGGAAATGGATATTTCGTCCCTTCCTTTGGATAGATAATCAAAGACCCATAAACTGTAGCTCTCAGCCAAGAGCTGTGCGCATGCCACCATAGAGTTCCTTCTTGGTCTGTAAGGGTGAATCTGTACGTGTAACTTCCTCCAGGGCGAATGGGGCATTGAGTTATGAATTCGGGTCCATCAGCCCATGCTGTGCGAATCTGGCGCACTCCATGCCTGCATGCGATGAATTTCTACAATAATTAGCATTGCCTTTGAAGTTAACAATGTTAATAATCAAAATTCTTTGTATAATGCTAAAATCGATGAACTTTTAAATATTTTATGAAGATTTACGTAAATTACTTTGGTTTTTGGTGGGTTTTTTTTATATGTTAAACCCCAACATATAGAAATCAGAAATCATTTATCTTTCACTCTGTTAAAATTGATATATTCAGTTTATTTTACATGTTATATTCGGCAACACAGTTTTATTTGTTTAGATTTTTAAGATTTGAAATGAAAGGAGAAAAATAAATACTCTTGATCATTAAACCCACTCAAACCATCTAAACTGTAAAATTTACACAAATTTGAACCATCTAAACGGTAAAATTTACACAAATTATTCAAATTTGAAACTCAAAACAGAAGCAATGAAAATTTACACAAATTATTCAAATTTGAAACTCAAAACAGAAGCAATGGAGAGGAGAAAGATGAACCAGTGAATGGTGACGTCGTATCGCGCATAGTTAAGAACTTTCACTACGAGAGTGTCCCCGCTTGTAACATTAAGAGTCGGGCCTGGAAATTGTCCATTCACCGTGATTATATCATTCGTCTGGCATAGCCTCGTCACAGGCTGGGCTCTAATCTGAAGATCAAGTATCAACCTATATGAATACTAAAGCCTTTTTTCTTGAATTAAATTTTCTTAACTTTTTAAAAGAAGTAACGTAATTGACATTACAGCAACAAAAATTTATGGGGCTTCAGGATTGAAAGGCATACAACAAAAGTGTAGCTACGGATATCTGCAAGGGCCGCGGTGAACCAGAAGTTTACGACCAGGAACAACCAGAAGAACCTTGCCGAATATGATGTCGACATGATATGAAACATCGATTCTATCGTTAAAGCCAAGAACACGGGCCTGTCTGATGGCCTCGCACAGTGAATTTAAATGCTTTCTTTCTCTCTTCACGAAAATGTCTTGTCCGACAAAAGAACTTGCTGGTTGTCCTTCCTATCCGACTCGACGTCCCTGGCTTTCTCCTGTGAGAGAAGAATACCAATACAATCAAGCAGAAGGAAGAAACAACAGAGACATTGGAATTATCAAATGATGATATTACTGATCTGATGAGAATGTCGAAGATATTGACCATTATATATAGTGTGCGGTTGCATTTACAACGCCCGTGCTAAAAATTAAAAAAGGTCCGAGTTGGTTTTGGCAGATGTGAAATTCTGCCCTGTTCCAGATTCGCATTGAGTGTTGAATACCCTGAGTGATGGCTAGTAGAACTGTTGAACCGCTCCTCGTGTAACGTAAACAAATGTTTTATTTGATCTGGCAAACGCATTTCTGCCTGACCGCGTTCCAATTCTTTGAAAAAAAAACATTTGAAGGCAATAATTTCTTCATTTTTATTGGTTTTGTAATCGAAACAAAAATGCTTATCTGCCGATCAACAAATAAATCTTGTATTACACTGATATTAGTTAGATAAAAGTAGTTTGCTCTTCCACGCTTTTAATTAGTTTTGCACGTCACGACAATCCTCTCCATTCACGCGCGGATTTGTCCATACCCTCATAGAAGCATCCTCTCTATTTCGATAATAATTCATGTTTTCTTAATAATTCAAGTCAACGATAATGGTGCGCCTCTGATACTGCTATCCACTGCCATGGTTGGATAGATAAGCGAATACATGTTATTAAGTTTTTTTTTTTTTTACACACAATTTTCCAAAGTGGGTCAACGAACCACAACCTCACCACGTCCGACGAGGGCCAATTTGCACGGTATCAATTTCTACCAGTCAAATTTAAATTGTTTATGACAAACTACGCAAATACTTGGTCAACTTATCATCAGAAGAGAAGCACCAATTGTTTATTAGTCCAATTTAAATTGTTTATGT
>ML777611.1:94830-111339 GCA_009831015.1 Picea engelmannii
CGTGTTATCCAACCGCTACCACTATAACCTCCAGGTGTGCCCACGATGCCCCTTACGCAGCACACAAGGTAAGTCGGGGGGAATTGAACTCGAAACCTCATGGAACTTCATTTTCACGGCACTTGCCAATTGAGCTGCCCCCCCGGGGGCTATATAACGGTTCATATTATCTTCTATAGTAATGTCTATATTTATCTATGGTTTAGCATTTGATTGGTCCATGATCTCTATTTAAAGAACATAGGTGGTCATTTGTTGAAGATCAGTCATGAGAAACTCTTATGTACAATTTTTTTTCTTTTGCATTAATATCTTGTCTCAAGTGGTTGTATGTGTTGGGAAAGTTAAAGAAGGAAGGGAATTTGTTTTAACTCAAACACCTCATTGTGCATTCATCACCACATGGGCCAACCTCTCTTGTCATGTTACACCTTTGTTATATTTTATGTATTTCTTAAAAAGGGCATAACATTGACATATAAACTCCATTTTAAGTGTCATTTTTTTAACTGCCTATTTTTTCGAGAGATTTCCATCAAGACAGTTAGTTTCTACTTTTAAATCCATCTTACCCACATATTTTAATATGGCTAGTCCAAGGGATCTTTTGTTTACCAATACCAACTGCTTCTCATGGAAAACATGTATGGAGGATGTGCTATGAAGTAAAGGACTATACTCAATTAACTTAAGAAAAGAAAAATTCCCCACTGATACCGAAAAAGAAAGCCAAATGGGATAATAAAAATGGCAAAGCATGTGGATTATTCGAAATGTCCATCTTTAGTGATTTATGGTTTCACCTTTAAGGAATTGATAACCCAGATGAAGCATGGAAAAAGTTGGAAGTCATATTTGGTAAACACAATGAGATTTGATCCCACCATCTTGAAAACCAATTAATTTATTTAAATCCCAATGATTTCTCTTGCACTGAATATTATCTATCTAAGTTTAAAACACCCAGAATATTACTTAAAGACTGCAAAACAGACATGAAGAATGATCGATGTATATATGATACTATTTCTAAGCTTGGTAGTGCATATTATGTTTTTGTAATCTACTTTTCACTTTACCAAAGAAGCTCTAGGGGCTTCTTACACACTGCTCTCCTAAATATTTTTGTGATTCTTTGATTAGAAATAAAGATAAGCTCTTGCATCTTTGAGTGATCAACATTGTAGGTACATCTGAAAAATCCTCGGTGTCCAAACAAAAGGATAAATCCAAGCATCCAAATAAGCAACATCCTCACAACAACAAGCAAAACAAGGGTCTCAAATTCTCTTAGCCAACGTCTACCCCCAATGGTGACAAAGGACCAAAATCAAAAAGTACAAACATGGAGAGACATTACAATTTTTGTGGGATAGATGGTCATCTAGAGTCTATAAATGTTTTAAAAATATGGAGGCCTTAGAAGAAGTAATGAAAAAACACCACATTAATCTTCATTCTTCTTCTTCTAATCGACATACACTTTCTACTTTTGGATTTTCCTTCAATGCAACATCTACATTTTTCTTCTAATGAGTGGCTTATTGATTCTCGAGCATCTTATCATATGGCTAAGGATAAAGCCATTTTTTCTGCTCTTAATTAATGTAACACCAAACAAATATTTGTTGGTGACGATAGATATCTTAGTGTTGTAGGGTCTAGAACAATGCAACTAGATGACAGTCATTTTAATGATGTATTATGTGTTCCAAGTCTCTCTTACAACCTTCTATCAATATATTAAATAACTCATTCAAGAGAAAGTAAAATAGTAGCATTTTCACCTCACCAAGCTGTAATCAAGGATTTAAAATATCCTAAGCATGTCTTAACAACTAGAATAGTTCATGATATTACGAAGTTGTACAAATTTGACAACTTTGGGTCATCATCTTTTCTATCAGTTTTTATCGCCCATAACAATGACTTGAGCAAACTTTGGCAAGAGATTTTTGGTTATCTAGACTATTTCTCATTGCAACAACTATGTAAACACAATATAGTGATTGGTCTTCCTCTCGTTTCTTGCATAGATTGTGTTTGTGTCGACTCTGCTCTCAGCAAAAATCATCGAGGTAGTTTTGAAAAATATGCCTCTTAGCACACCTTAGCCCCCTTGTAGCCTCTTAGTACTTCTTAACTTTCATTAATGAATTCTCCATACGCACTTGGGTATTTCTTAAAACTTAAGAGTGAATTTTTTGGCATGTTTGTGGCCTACAAGGCCCTTGTAAAAAAAAAATTGAACATCAACTATAGAGGTGAATATGTTAACAACAAATTTACAACTTATTGCATTGCACAACACATTCAGATGCAGCGTGTCATTCCATATACACCACTACAAAATGGTGTTGGTAAGAGAAATAATCACACATTAAATGAAATGACAAATTATGTGATCCAATCTAAGGGATTAATTCCTCATTATTGGGTGGAAGCCATTAATTGTGTCAATTACATAGTAAATCGCACTCCCACAAAGGTTTTAAAAAATATAACACTAGAAGAAGCATGGAGTAAAATTAAACTAAATGTAAGCCACTTTCATGTGTTTGGTAATAAAGCATGAGATCACATTCCTGATGAGAAAAGGAAAGCATTACAGCCTAAAAGTGAGAAGTTCATATTTGTTGTATACTCTACAGATGTAAAAGGTTATAGACTTCTTCAACCTCATTTTAATGAAATTATTGTTAGGAGAGATTTTAAGTTTGATGAAAACCTCTCGGCCTGAAAGTCTAATTCAACGTTTGTGCCATCTTCGGTATTTGTTCCATCTTCTCTTCCCAAATTTTTTGCTAGTTATCCTAGATTTTGGTTTCTTCTTTAGATGATGATAGTGAGGATGAAAATCCACCTATGCCTACTTACCCTCCCCCAGTTGGTTCCATTGAACATGAACCTACACCAACACCACAGCTTCCTAGTTGGATCCATACAACACAAGAAGTAGTTGGAGATCTTGTTGGTGATCCTACATATCAAAGTTGTACACATTCGCAATTCCAATGAGCATCCTCTCTTTTGGATCAAGTTTCAGAGACTCGTGATCTAGAAACCTTTGCAGAATATTGTTTCCATCTATATTGGGACACATCAATGAATGAAGAATATCATTCCTTAATGGAGAGTGATACGTGGGATCTTGTACCTCTTCCAAAAGGATGAAAACTTGTCAAATGTAATGGTTGTATAGAACTAAGTATGCAACTGATGGAAGTGTTGAAAGACATAAAGCTCAGTTAGCTTCCAAAGTATTTTCTCAAGTTGAAGGAATTTACTATAATGAAACTTTTACTCCCATAGCCAAAATGAATTTTTTCCTCCTTGTTCTATCCCTTACTACCTCACAACCTCACATAAATTGCAGGTCCATGAGATGGATATTAAATCTTTCTTCTTGCATGGGGATCTGCAAGTAGAAATATACATGGAAAAACCTCATGGCTATGTTCAAAATGATTTTGGCATTGTTTACCACCTTAGAAAATCTCTCTAAGGTCTTAAGAAAACTCCTTGATATTTCTATGCTAAAATGGATAGCTTTTTTCTTGACATCGGTCTTTCTAGATGTCATTATAACCCAATGTATATGCCAAGAAAGTGGGAAACCATATTATAGTACTTGTTCTTTATGTCGATGACCTTCTCCTCACTCGTATTGACCCCAAAATATTAACCCATGTGAAATCCAGCCTTAAGAAGAAACTTGTAATGGAAAAATTAGGTTATCTACATTATTTCCTTGGCCTCCAAGTGTTACAAACCAAGGAAGGAATTTCCCTTTCCCACTCTAAGTATGCATGTGACCTTCTTTGTCTCTTTCACATGGAAGATCATAAACCAGTAGCATCCCCCTTCTAGTTTAGAGTCAAAATTGATGCCACCTATACTACACCCAAAGTAGATGCCACTTTGTATCATCAGTTAGTGGATAGCCTTTTGTATTTGACTCATACATGTCTTGATATTTCCTTTGTTGTTGATTTTTTTCCCAATATATAAAAACACCCCATCAGAGTCATTGGAAAGCGACAAAAAGGATACTTTGATATATCTAAGGTACAATTCAGTTTGGGATACATTACAATTCAAGGGTGACTCCTTTGTTGGTTGGTTTCACTAAGTCTAATTGGCTAGTGACCTTGATGATCAGAATTTTTTCTTTACAATTTAAAGTTATTTCCTTTCAATATGTTATTTTCATGTTTCACTCGGAGAAATTAGTTGTGTAAATGATAATACCATTGTCCATAAATTTTGATATAACTATTATCTAAATTTGAAATAGAGGAGTACCACCTCTTCAAAAATGAAGAGGGTATTTATAAATTCCCATGAGAACACCCTATGAGGTTGTCTCTTGTCCTTAATAGGAAAAGAGATAAATAAGGGCGGATATGAGTAATCAAATCTGAAGGGACAATAAGGTAGAGAAGAGGGAACATATCCCATAAGCTAAAAAAGGATTGCTCGAGAGTATAATCTCATAGAAAATCAAGGTGTATAGGCATCACAAGTTATGTGGATGTAGTGAGAGATGAAGGGGAAAGGAGTATGAAAAAGAACGAGAGTCAATATATGGAGGGAATGCTAAAGGAAATTCCTCGAGAGAAGCTTCGAGAGCATCAAAATTTGGAAATGGGTGCCTAAGCAGTCTGCAAGAAATTTGGGTAATCTTTCTAAATATTTCTATGTAGATCTAGAAGTAGTGGGTTTTAGCTTGCATTCATATGTATTTCTATGGATAAATAATTATGAGGGTCTAACTATCAAAAAAAATGAGGAAAGGAAGGAAGGCTAAAGGGGGGAATGGACTATCATCTAAGGATTTTGTGGGTAATGGATTGGGACCCATTCTAGAAGAAATCATAGCCTCCAATCAAAACCTAAAAAGGATTATGGAAGAGGGGAATATTGTATATGAATCCTTTAGATACCCTTGAAGGTCCATGAAATGGACTAACCTTGATGAGGAAGGGAGTGTGGAAGGTGGTATAAGTAGAGATGTAGGAATCGAAGGACCCAAGTAGGATGGAGGAAGGAAGTCACACCTCTCCATTGCGTTGAAAAAATCATTAAGGGAGTTAAAAGAAGGAAAATAACTAATCCTCAAAGGGACCCTTAGAGTGGGGATACCTTCAAATCATGTTGTCCAATGTTAGTTAAGTCCCTAAACATAAGAGGTCTTGGAAATCCCTCTAAAAAGATCACCCTAGTCGGTAGGCTTGTTGACCTTCACAAACCAAATATAATCGTGATACAATAAACAATGGGGGAAGGAAGAAAGATAGTTAAGGAACTATCAAAAATATGGAAATAATGGGACTTTTCTTTACATTCTCTAGGGCATTCAGGTGGTTTCTTATCAGGGTGGAAAGGAAGATCAACAAGATTGATTACTTTTTTTTTTTGGATTCAAGGATTGGATCAAAGTTGTATTCTTGCGAGATGGGAAAGGATTTCAAAGTACTCAATGTATATGGGCCATATGAGGAAAGAGGTGCTTTATGGGAGGGCCTCTTGGATCAAAATATCATGAAATAAGAGAAAATAATTTTGGGAAGTAATCTAAAATTGACAACCAAGAAATAAGAGATCTAGGGTAACATAGTCAAACAAGACCCCTTGGTAGACTTCTTTACCCAAAAATTTGAAGATGTAGGCTTAGTGGATTTGGAACCCTTAAATATAGTTCCAACATGGTAGAATATGAGAACTGGGGAAGGAATGGTCTCTAAAAGGATTGGCATGTTCCTTGTACTAAAATCAGTCTTGAATGACTCGTAATAGATTAGGGTTTGGGTTGAAGTGGGAGATGACTCTGATCATCTACTAATGTTTCTTCAACTAGATAAGGTTTATAGGAATATAACCAATCCCTTTAAATCCAATCCCAAATGGTTAGAGGAAGAGGAATTTATCATTTTTTTAAGTGCCAATGGTTAAAGTTTTAAGTATCCTCGATGGAGTCGACTAGTATGAAATGTGTTGCTAACTTGAAGAGAGTAAATACTATTGTGGTCAAATGGGATTACAATGAGAGCATAAGGGATGAGCTAGAAATATTGATAGTGGAGATTCAAATTGTAGGGTTATATGCTCGTGACTATGAGGATACTTTTGCTATGAATGCAAGAAATACATTAAAATCAAACTAAGGGGGGGATTTCAGAAGTTAAAGAGGCTCATGGAGGTTCAAAAGTAGGGCATTGTGGATCATCAATGGTGATGTAAATACCAAATACTTCCACAAGTATGCCAATCATAGGAAACAATTCAACATTATATGGGAAATGTAGGAAGTAGATGGAAGTACTACTAAGACCTTCAAGGGAATCACAAACATTAGAGTATCACACTTCAAAGAGATATTTTAGGTGTCAAATAAGGTAAATATAATAAAAATTGAGAAACAACTTATATTTTCCCTATATTTGTAGGAGAAGAGGGAAATGAATCCCTAGTGGAAGGGAAATGAATCCATGGTGGAAGAAGTGTCCAAGGAGGAAATCAAGGTTGTTTTAGTTTCACTTCAAAAGAACAAGAGTCTTGGTCCAAATGGATCAACACTAGAGTTCTTCATAGGATTTTATGACATGTTGACAGAGGAACTCCCAAGGGTAGTGGAGGAAACAAGGAAATATGGAAAGGTGTTGTGGGCATTTAACTCCACCTTCTTATCATTAATCCCAAAAAAGAATAACCTAGCTTCTTTTCAAGAGTGTAGGACAATCTCACTTTTTAATTGTGTTTATAAAATTATTGTTGGACTAATGGCTATGAGAGTGAAAATGGTGTTCTTGAGAAAAATTTCCAAGGAGCAATTTGGATTTTTTTATGGGACTGTTGATCCTCAAATATGTTAATTTTTTCGCAAACTCTCTCTTGTATATTCCCTTCCCATACTTAGAATATTTTCACGTTTTTCGTGGGTTCGCAATTCATTTTAACTTTGTTCAAACTTTCACAACCTCCAAAATATACCATCGCGTTCTTCCGCCCTCATTTCACACCCATACTTAGAAAATTTTCCAAGCATTCTGCCACGGGTCTAAAGCATTCACCCGATTCACTTGTCTATGATTGTGACCCCTCCATCCGATCGATGCTTCATAATTAGTTGATTTTTCATAATCCACCACGATCTACGAGACATTATGGTATATGTCCATCGTACCCACCGACCCATCATACTTCATTACCTCTGTGATGTCTCAAAATTCAGTCAAATTTTTAAACTTCACTGTGGGCTGCAGTGATTTCATGGTTCCTCCATACATACTCTCGAACCTATTCGTCCAATTGATTCCTCATACTTAGTCAATTTTTCGAAATCCCACTCTGGGTTCGCTGGTTCGTGATTATTTCATTGTTCCTCCACACACTCTCGATTCCACTCCCCCATGGTAACCCATATCCTATATTATCACTCGCCCCGATGTGCATTTAATGCAAATTTCATGGAAATAACAAATGGGTTAAGTATTAAAAAATCATTATTAATGGCGATCTTCTTGAGATATTTGATCTTCATCAATTCAAAATTTAATTTGTATTAACCATCCTTTGAAAGAAGAGCCTCAAAGCATGTTATGGTAAAAATATTTTCTTTGTTAATAATGTTCTAAAAAGGATTGTACATTAATCCACCAACTTGATTAAGCATGACAACTAGGAGAAAGTAACAGTTCCGCAAAGACACCATAAACTCATTTGGATGGGAAGATCAAAGGTTTTAGTGGTAAAGATCATACAAGTATTACTCTTCATTTCCAAATCCAGAGAAGAGTTCGAACTAGATTTGGACGTTAGGAATTGTTCTGGCAGGCTGCATCCCAAAATTTTATGATTTTAAAGAGTTAATTTCATGGTGCATCAACAAATTCGATAAGAACCAGAGAATAATTCAGTTGCAAGGAGATTCCCCTATTTCTTTGGCACCTTTGGTCTTCAAGAGAATGCTCATACTCCCAGAGCTGACAACGATATTCAAAGGGGATAAAGCTAAGTATTTTTTGAAGGAAATAAATGGTGGATTGGAGCTCCTACAAGAATATATCAAGGACTCAACAATGATTCCATAAGACCTATCAAACATCCATGTTATTTTATTGAAAAATCCCTACCGAGAAAGGGCATGACTATTTTCCAGAGTAGCCATACAAGAATCTATGTCTATTATTCCCCGACTGGCTTTGTATATCTTTCATTTTTCAATTCATTAGAAAACAATTTTTGATTGGGAAAATATTATCTCCGGAGAACTGTCTTTTCAGTTGGCAAATTTCAGGAAGAAAAATAAATTCTACATGTCCTCATACCTAATCTTAGCCATTACTTTCTACCATGTTTTCAAAGACTTGCATTTATCCAAACAAGTCAATTCTAAAATCGACCATGTCCAGATGTGGTACTCTGTCTTGTGGAAATAGAAGGCTATGTATCATTCTAATGAAGTGCACAATGCATTTATTTCCTCCTTCAAAAAGCTTATTTTTGGACCAAAAACATCAAGACTGTCTTTAGAAGCAACAACATTCTTGGACAAGAGAGGGAGCTTTGAAGAAATGGAGCATTTTAGCATTATCAAGACTTATTATTCCCATGAAAAACCCTTGTGTCTCCTATTTTATGTTTCAAACAAAAAATTTGTTGTGGAAGTATGCAAGCAATATAGATTTTGGGCCCATTTCTTTCATGAAAAGAGGAAAAAATAGTTTATTCCTATGTCGTGGAAGATTGGAGAGATAATGTTGAAAAATACTGCAAATATTGATGAATTTTTAGTTCAATTTGATCAATTTAATTTGAAGAAAGCAAATGAAATCAAAGGATTTGACCCTAACCAATTGTTTATGAAACAAATGACATCGGTGGGTTATAGTGTCTCATTTTCTAATAATTTCCTATTCAGAGAAGAAGAAGGAAATAGCCAGAACCCTTAAACATTGTCTATTGAAAAGAAACAAGAGGATATTGAAATAGTTTTTAGCACCACTAATCAACATAGACAATGAGGAAAAGTTGTGAATGAGAGGACTACTCGGTCTCCTAACATTTCTCAGAAAAGAAACCTACCAAAACAAAAATCTCAGTCTACAGCTTAGGAACAAAGGAATTTTTCAATAGACAATTTTGATGATGGAGGAGATCGAAACCCTCCTAAGGGACGTCTGGAAAGGCCCCATGAACTCTTAGTGATCAGCAAAAGGAAAATACAAACAAGTAAATAAGGAGGAAATGAGGGTGCACCTGAAGAAGAAATTGTTCTTGAAGATATGGACCTGGATGTGAACATTGAGGATCTCGAATTTTCTGATGAAGAACAGAGAATTCAGGAGAGCGGAGAAGTTGCATAAAAATTGCTTACACAGGATCCAATTTTGTTTGAAGAATAATCCCTAACTTTGCGCAGCGCCCTGTTCGAAAAAAGTTTAAAGAAATTGGTTATGGTGGGAGAGTCAGACATAAGTTGATCTTATTCAACATGGTAAAATCATTTATTCCTGGGTTGAATTTGTTGTTTCATTAGGAAAGTGATTTTATCCATTAGCTTATATGCAAACATCAATGATTCCTTGGAAACATTTAAGACAAGGAAAAGGGAAAAATGTTCAATCTTATACACAGGAATTTAAGAGGAAGGCATTGTCTTTAGGAATTCCATTACATACTCTTGAAACTCTTCTAAAGTATATTGGTGGTATGCGCTCATATCTTTTACATGATATATTTATGTTTAATCCTACGAATATTGACAAAGTATAAGTACAAGCTAATCATCTTGAAGCCGGCAAAGGAAAATATGTTGTTGATGATGTGTCAGGGGAGCCACATGAATTTGTGGAGAATTCAAAGGAAAAAGGGAAGAGTAAGAAGACAACTACAATAAAGAAGGTTTAAAAGAAGAATCCTACATGTTCTCATTGTGAGAAGAAAGGAAAAGATGAGAAGCATTGTTGGAAGTTGCATCCAGAATTGAAGATGAAATAGGCTCAACCTAGGAAGGGTAAAAAGAAGACCACGACCATAGTTCAAGATCTTGGATCAGATTCTGAGGATGAAACTAAGGTTACATCTATGGGAATTGTTATCCCCAATTCCTAGGGATAACTAAGGAGATAATGTCTCGAGGCCCTCAGGTTGCAAACATGGAGTACCGAGAGACAGCTTGACCAGTAGTGTCCACTTGCATAGACAGAGACCCGCTTCACCATCACAATTCCAGGTTCATCATGAAGGTATCCACCACATCAACTCGCTTCCAGAAGACATTGGGTCTTGCTCCATGAGGTACAATTCAGGTATTATGGTGAGTATCATTTCAATATTTGAGGCATTTGAGTTTGTTTCATTTAAAACTGCTTTTGATTATGTAACGTTTTCTTGGAAATTATGCTCTTTGCCCTATTTCACTTGATGGTTGGCATTGCTCCCTAGTGAGTGGGTCACCCTTAGGGATAGGTGTGCTATTGGGAGGTCCTCTTGATGATTCAGCATTCCATTCCCAACCATACTTGTCACTTTCCATACTTCATCCCCTCATCTACTTACCTTTTGGGATTTTCGGGTGTACTGACCCAAGAAGGGATTGTTCCTCATTTAATGGGAAGAAGGGTCTAAAGGCCCAGAGGCTTGTAGCTAGAAAAATATAAAATCCAATCATGAACCTTTTAGATGTTTTCCTAGAGATCACGAGGACAATGAAATGTATCTCGTAAGAAACTTATGGGACTCTTGAAAAATAAATAATACAAATTCCAACTAAGGTGGAGCATGTGTGGGCACTGTTTTTCATGCTTAGGTAGAATCCCCACACATGTTTTCAACTTGGGGAAGCATGATGTGACCAGGGTAGATTCAAGGTGGGAATTTTTTTCATGATTAGGTAGAATCCTCACCTTGACTTCAACCTGGAAACATCTTGAAAGAATAAAAGGAAATAAATGGGCTTGGAAAAAGGTTGC
Source organism: Picea engelmannii (assembly GCA_009831015.1). Lineage (NCBI taxonomy): Eukaryota > Viridiplantae > Streptophyta > Pinopsida > Pinales > Pinaceae > Picea > Picea engelmannii. Next base: position 105,807 of record ML777611.1, read on the forward strand.
ATTAAAAACGAAGGTGCAACACACCCTCTACAAAGGCACCCATAAATAATACACTACAATCCATTGTATATCATGAACCCCATGCCCAAGGGTATTTCCCCCATCCATGTCACTTCATCCACATGACTTAGAGAAAGGTCCTCTTGGGAAACACTCCTAAACTTGAGGTACGATTAACCCAATAGGTCGCTTTATCAACTCTCCCATACTTAAACTTGGAAAATTTCATAGGGTCTTTAAGCACTTTTTTATTTTGATGAGGTGGTTTGGATGTACATGATTAGATGGATATTTTATTGATTTGATTTACTCATCATGATGCATTTTAGTTGAGACCCTTGGAGGGTGTATTTATTGTCTTTGCAGGACTTAGTTAGTGGACATATTGGGAAGAACAAGCCTAGATTAGGCTTCCTTGGGGCTTGCATCCCACAGGTTGGATATCAGGGCCCACATAACAGATGATAATGATTGCCTTTGAACGGATGAGATGACACCATGGAATACCTAACCCAACCTCTTACTATCATTTAATAAAAATGGTGTTTTAAAATTATTTAAAAACACCTTGAAACTGTGGTGTTTTTAAATTATTTAATAAAATTATTAATATATATTTTATTTATAGCTTTTTATAAAACAATTATTTTTATTTTTCTTTTTTTCCTTCTTTTTTTTTAATTTTATGGGATTCCTTTAAAGAATGAGCCATAATAATTAACATGGAGTCAAAAATTCTTTGAAGGAACAACCCTTCTAAAGAAGGAGCCACAATAACTAACATGGAGTCAAAGATTCTTACAAGGAACCAATTCCTTATATTAATTGGAAGTATTAGTTTCATGATGTCATTTTGTTTGGAAGGATAAGGAAAATCTTGTGTCCATTTCTTAAGGAAAATACTGTTAGTCATGAGAACAAGTAACTTTAAAAAATAGACACTTGTTAGTCATGAGAACAAGTAACTTTAAAAATATATATAAATTCAATAATTATATTCATTTATGCTTAAAAAAAAAATTAGAATGTGTTTTTCTCAAGTTTGCAAATTATATTATGTTTTTTCTTAAGTTTGCAATGTAAACCATATGCAACATTGTATTGGAGGCATTTATGGGAAATACCACTCCTTGTATTCATTTTCAAATGTCCATAGGCGGCCATTTACTCACATCTCTTAAGGTCATTTACTCCTTTCATGTTTCCCCTCTACCTCTAGTGAATGATTTTCAAGTCATTTATATTTTTCATAACACTCATCTCCCCAAATATTTGATATTTGATAGTAGAGTTTCATTTGATTAACATTATGAAATATTACCAATTGTTGGAGTGTTAGGATATTTAAACACTTAAGAGTTAGTTAAGATCAACTTAGTCTAATGTGTCTTTAGGTAATTTAAGTGTGTTTATTTAGCATGTATTACTATGCATTGTAATTATGTAATATGATGGTCATGATATGTTCTAGACATACGGTGATATAACAGTTCATATTATCTTCGATACTAATGTCTATATTGATCCATGGCTTAACATTTGATTGGTCCATGATATATATTTAAAGAACATGGGTGGTCATTTGTTGAAGATCAATCATGAGAAACTCTTGTGTATATTTTTTTTTTCGTTTGCATTAATATCTTGTCTGTGTTGGGAAAGTTAAAGAAGGAAGGGAATTTGTTTTAACTCAAACACCTCATTGTACATTCATCACCACATGGGCCAACCTCTCCTCTCACGTCACACATTTGTGATATTTTATGTCTTTCTTAAAAAGGGCATAACATTGACATCTAAACTCCATTTAAGTGTCATTTTTTTAACTACCTATTTTTTCGAGAGATTTCTATCAAGACAATCAGTTTCTGCTTTTAAATCCATCTTACCCACATATTTTAATATGGCTAGTCCAAGGGATATTTTGTTTACTAGTACCAACTACTTCTCATGGAAAACATGTATGGAGGATGTGCTATGAAGTAAAGGACTATACTCGATTAACTTAGGAAAAGAAAAATTCTCGATTGATGCCGAAAAAGAAAGCCAAATGGGACAATAAAAATGACAAAGCATGTGGATTAATCAGAATGTCCATCTTTAGTGATTTATGGTTTCACCTTTAAGGAATTGATAACATGGTTGAAGCATGGCAAAAGTTGGAAGTCTTATTTGGTAAACACAATGAGATTTCATCCTACCATCTTGAAAACCAATTAATTTATTTAAATCCCAATGATTTCTCTTGCACTAAATATTATCTATCTAAGTTTAAAACACCCATAATTTTACTTAAAAACTGCAAAACAGACATGAAGAATGATCGATGTATATATGATACTATTTCTAAGTTTGGTAGTGCATATTATGTTTTTCTAATCAACTTTTCACTTTACCAAAGAAGCTCTAGGGGATTCTTACACACCACTCTCTCCTAAATATTTTTGTGATTCTTTGATTAGAAATAAAGATAAGCTCTTGCATCTTTGAGTGATCAACATTGTAGGTACATCTGAAAAATACTCGTTGTCCCAACAAAAGGATAAATCCAAGCATCCAAATAAGCAACATCCTAGCAACAACGAGCAAAGCAAGGGTCTCAAATTATCTTAGCCAATGTCTACCCCCAATGGTGACAAAGGACCAAAATCAAAAAGTATGAACATTGAGAGAAATTACAGCTTTTGTGGGATAGATGGTCATCTAGAGTCTATAAATGTTTTAAAAATATGGAGGCCTTAGAAGAAGTAATGAAAAAAACCACATTAATCTTCATTCTTCTTCTTCTCATAGACATAGACTTTCTACTTTTGGATTTTCCTTCAATGCAACATCTACATTTTTCTTCTAATGAGAGGCTTATTGATTATGGAGCATCTTATCATATGGCTAAGGATACAACCATTTTTTCTGCTCTTAATTAATGTAACACCAAACAAATATTTGTTGGTGACGATAGATATCTTAGTGGTGTATGTCTAGAACAATGCAACTAGATGACGGTCATTTTAATGATGTATTATGTGTTCCAAGTCTCTCTTGCAACCTTCTATCAATATATTAAATAACTCATTCAAGTGAAAGTAAAATAGTATCATTTTCACCTCACCAAGTTGTAATCAAGGATTTAAAATATCCTAAGCATGTCTTAACAACTACAATAGTTCATGATATTACGAAGTTGTACAAATTTGAAAACTTCGGGTCATCATCTTTTCTATCAGTTTTTATCGCCCATAAAAATGACTTGAGCAAACTTTGGCATGACCATTTTGGTTATCTAAACTATTGCTCATTGCAACAACTACGTAAACACAATATAGTGATTGGTCATCCTCTCATTTCTTGCATAGATTGTGTTTGTGTCGACTCTACTCTTAGCAAAAATCACCGAGGTAGTTTTGAAAAACATGCCTCTTAGCACACCTTAGCCCCCTTGTAGCTTATTCATAGTGATTTGTGTTGTCTACTTCCTTCTCCTTCTTTCTCTAGGTGCAAGTACTTCTTAACTTTCATTGAGGACTTCTCCATACGCACTTGGGTATTTCTTAAAACTTAAGAGTGAATTTTTGGGCATGTTTGTGGCCTACAAGGCCCTTGTAAAAAACAATTTGAACATCAACTATAGAGGTGAATATGTTAACAACAAATTTACAACTTATTGCATTGCACAACGCATTCAAATGCAACATATCATTCCATATACACCACTGCAAAATGGTGTTGGTAAGAGAAATAATCACGCATTAAATTAAATGACAAATTATGTGATCCAATCTAAGGGATTAATTCCTCATTATTGGGTGGAAGCCATTAATTGTGCCAATTACATAGTAAATCGCACTCCCACAAAGGCTTTAAAAATATAACACTAGAAGAAGCATGGAGTAGAATTAAACTAAATGTAAGCCACTTTCATGTGTTTGGTAGTAAAGCATGAGATCACATTCCTGATGAGAAAAGGAAAGCATTACAGCCTAAAAGTGAGAAGTTCATCTTTTTTGGATACTCTAAAGATGTAAAAGGTTATAGTCTTCTTCAACCTCATTTTAATGAAATTATTAATAGGAGAGATTTTAAGTTTGATGAAAATATCTCGACCTGAGAGTATAATTCAACGTTTGTGCCATCTTCGGCATCTGTTCCATCTTCTCTTCCTAAATTTTTTGTTAGTGATCTTATATTTTGGTTTCCTCTTTATATGATGATAGTGAGGATGAAAATCCACCTCTGTCTGCTCACCCTCCCCCAATTGGTTCCATTAAACATGAACCTACTGTTGATACTCAGAGGGGGGTGAATCAGTATCAAGTACAATTTAAAACAGTTTTCAACTTATACTTAAACCATTCAAATATATCCAATGAGAAATGAACAATAGTATAAGAGTTACACCAATACACCATAATACACCATGCACAATATATGAGAAATAATCAATAGTTATTGTTCAAGGGAAGTAATGACTTCCAAAGGTAGCTACAGCTTCCAAATGTAAAGGGAGGGATAAACCTCCAAGAGGAAGATAAAATCCTCCAATAACAAGAGAGATTTGAACTCTACATCCTTTCCCCTTCCTTCCACCCAAGAATATATGAGAGATAATAAAACTTTACATTAAATCATCACCATCAACCAATCATCACATAGAACCTGATAATGCTTAAATTCTTCAATTCTTGGACTACTCTGATCCTGTAGATAATACTACTCAATGTATTCTCTGAAACTCCTCCAATTTTCACTCATTGAATCCTCCCCAAAAAGAGGTTATAGAAAGAATGGTAGACTTTATTCAATTCTGGTCTATTCAGGAGAGTGAACTTTCACAGAATGCCCTGCGCTCAATAATTAACATCCGATTTTGAAACTCACACATAAGAAACTAAAGTCCATACTATTTCCAATGCAAATTGCCCCACTTCATTTGGATTCTCTATGAAGAATTTATGACTATTTTACCCAGAACACATGTTTATTGACTAGCTTCAGGACTGGTCACAAACCCTATCTTCCACAAAGTGTATCTCCATAATTATAGTGAATAAAGAGCTAACATTTTTACCAGAGGTACCTTGATATTTCTTCTGAATGCCATAGCGATTTCACCATATGAATCATTCTAAAAAAAAAATTATAGCAAAAATGGTAAGATGACCTGAAAATAACGTACCTTAGAACACATCACCAAAAGACTTCATCCTCCCTTGAAATCCAGCCTTCTTTACTTCTTATTTCCTCTGAAATTCGACTTGTATCAAAATGAATGTCTAATAATGTTTATTTATACCATTTATGTCACTTCATTTTAACATTAGGACCGACCTGACACTTTCTTATTTTGTAATTATTTTCTTTAATTATCTTCAAGGCCTACATGTACTTCCTTATTCAATTCACTTTGTCATCTTCAAAAATTCATTTCTCCTCAACCATGAGGATCCACGTGACGTGCCACATACCACCGGAAACAACATGATGTATACTATACATTCATGGGTGTTGTATATGCATGTGCATTGTCCTTCATGTC
>ML777611.1:113827-256489 GCA_009831015.1 Picea engelmannii
TTAAATCATCACCATCAACCAATCATCACATAGAACCTGATAATGCTTCCTGAGACTTCTTCAATTTCTGCAATTCTTCAATTCTTGGAGTACTCTGATCCTGTAGATAAAATTACTCAATGTATTCTCTGAAACTCCTCCAATTTTCACTCCTTGAATCCTCCCCAAAAAGAGGTTATAGAAAGAATGGTAGACTTTATTCAATTCTGGTCTATTCAGGAGAGTGAACTTGCACAGACATCCACACGCTCAATAATTAACATCCAATTATGAAACTCGCACACAAGAAAATGCAGTTTGTACTCTTTCCAATGCATTTTGTCCCACTTCATTTGGATTCTCGATGAAGAAGTTATGACTGTTTTACCCGGAACACCTTCTTATTGACTAGCTTCAGGACTGGTCACAAACCCTATATTCCACAGAGTGTATCTCCATCATTATAATGAATCAAGAGCTGAAATTTTTACCAGAGGTACCTTGATATGTCTTCACAATACCATAGAGATTTCACCATCTAAATCTTTCTATAAAAAAAGTTATATTAAAAATGGTAAGATGACCTGAAAATAACATACCTTAGAACACATCACCAAAAGACTTCATCCTCCCTTGAAATCTGGCCTTCCTTACCTCTTATTTCCTCTGAAATTCGACTTGTATCAAAATGAATGTCTAATGATGTTTATTTATACCATTTATTTCACTTCATTTTAACATTAGGGCCGACCTGACACTTTCTTATTTTGTAATTATTTTCTTTAATTATCTTCAGGGCTTACATGTACTTCCTTCTTCAATTCACTTTGCCTTCTTCAAAAATTCATTTATCCTCAACCATGATGATCCAGGTGATGTGACACATACCACCGGAAACAACATGATGTATACTATCCATTCATGGGTGTTGTATATGCATGTGCATTGTCCTTCATGTCCAAATACCTTTATCAATCTTGCGGTCCAAAACCCATGACTAGGGTTGACATCAATGACAACAACCAATCTTCCAACACCTACACCAACACCACAGCTTCCTAGTTGGATCCATACAACACAAGAATTAGTTGGTGATCTTGTTGGTGATCCTATATATCAACATTGTACACATTCACAATTCCAATGAGCTTCCTCTCTTTTGGCTCAATTTTCAGAGACTCGTGATCTAGAAACCTTTGCAAAATATTTTTTCCATCTATATTGGGACACATCAATGAATGAAGATTATCATTCCTTAATGGAGAGTGATACTTGGGATCGTGTACCTCTTCCAAAAGGGTGAAAACTTTTCAAATGTAATGGTTGTATAGAACTAAGTATGCAATTGTTGGAAGTGTTGAAATACATAAAGCTCAGTTAGTTGCCAAAAGATTTTCTAAAGTTGAAGGAATTTACTATAATGAAACTTTTACTCCCATAGGAAAAATGAATTTTGTCCTCCTTGGTCTATCCCTTACAACCTCACATAAACTGCAGGTCCATGAGATGGATATTAAATCTTTCTTCTTGCATGGGGATTTGCAAGTAGAAAAATACATGGAAAAACCTCTTGGCTATGTTCAAAATGACTCTGGTATTGTTTACCACCTTAGAAAATCTCTTTAAGGTCTTAAGAAAACTCCTTGATATTGTTATGATAAAATGGATATCTTTTTTATTGACATCGGTCTTTCTAGATGTCATTCTAACCCAATGTTTATGCCAAGAAAGTGGGAAACCATCTTATAGTACTTGTTCTTTATGTCGATGACCTTATCCTCACTCGTATTGACCCCAAAATATTAACCCGTGTGAAATCCAGCCTTAAGAAGAAACTTGTAATGGAAAACTTAGGTTATCTACATTATTTCATTGGCCTCCAAGTATTACAAACCAAGGAAGGAATTTCCCTTTCCCACTCTAAGTATGCATGTGACCTTCTTTGTCTCTTTCACATGGAAGATCATAAACCAGTAACTTCTCCCTTCTAGTTTGGAGTCAAACTTGATGCCACCTATACTACACCCAAAGTAGATGCCACTTTGTATCATCAGTTAGTTGATATCCTTTTGTATTTGACTCATACATGTCTTGATATTTTCTTCGTTGTTGATTTTTTCCCAATACATGAAAACACACCATCAGAGTCATTGGAAAGCGACAAAAAGGATACTTTGATATATCTAAGGTACAATTCAGTTTGGGATACATTACAGTTCAAGGGTGACTCCTTTGTTGTTTGGTTTCACTGAGTCTAATTGGATAGTGACCTTGATGATCAGAATTCTTTCTTCACAATTTAAAGCTATTTCCTTTCAATATGTTATTTTCATGTTTCACTCATAGGAAATAGTTGTGTAAATGATAAGATATTGTCCATAAATTTTGATATAACTATTATCTAAATTTGAAATAGAGGAGCACCACCTCTTCAAAAAGGAAGAGGGTATTTCTAAATTCCCATGAGAACACCCTATGAGGTTTTCTCTTGTCCTTAATAGGAAAAGAGATAAATAAGGATGGAGATGAGTAATCAAGTCCGAAGGGACAATAAGGTAGAGAAGGGGGAACATATCCCATAAGCTAAAAAAGGATTTCTCGAGAGTAGAATCTCATAGAAAATCAAGGTGTATAGGCATCACAAGTTATGTGGATGTAGTGAGAGATGAAGGGGAAAGGAGTATGACAGAGAAGGGGAGTCAATATATGGAGGGAATGCTAAAGGAAATTCCTCGAGAGAAGCTTCGAGAGCATCAATATTTGGAAATGGGTGCCTAAGCTGTCTCCAAGAAATTTGGGTAATCTTTCTAAATATCCCTATGAAGATCTAGAAATAGTGGGTTTTAGCTTGCATTCATATGTATTTATAGGGATAAAGATTTATGAGGGCCTAACTATAAAAAAAAAAAAAGGAGGAAAGGGAGGAAGGCTAAAAGGAGGAATGGACTATCATCTAAGGATTTTGTGGGCAACGGATTGGGACCCATTCTAGAAGAAATTATAGCCTCTAATCAAAACCTAAAAATGATTATGGAAGAGGGGAATATTGTATATGAATCCTTTAGATACCCTTGAAGGTCCAGGAAATGGACTACCCGTGATGAGGAAGGGAGTGTGGAAGGTGGTATAAGTAGAGATGTAGGAATCGAAGAACCCAAGTAGGATGGAGGAAGGAAATCACACCTCTCAATTGCATTGAACAAAGATTTAAGGGAGTTAAAAGAAGGAAAATAACTAATCCTCAAAGGGACCCTTAGAGTGGGGATAGCTTCAAATCCTATTGTCCAATGTTAGTTAAGTCCCTAAACATAAGAGGTCTTGGATAGCCCTCTAAAAAACTTGCCCTATTCGGTAGGTTTGTAGACATGCACAAACCAAATATAATCGTGATACAATAAACAATGGGGGAAGGGAGAAAGTTAGTCAAGGAACTATCAAAAATATGAAAATAATGGGACTTTTCTTTACATGCTCTAGGGAATTTGGGTGGTTTGTTATCAAGGTGGAAAAGAAGATCAACTAGATTGATTACTTTTATTTTTTTGGATTTAGGGATTAGATCAAAGTTGTATTCTTGGGAGATGGGAAAGGATTTCAAAGTACTCAATGTATATAGGCCATATAAGGAAAGATGTGCTTTATGGGAGGGCCTCTAGGATCAAAATATCATGAAATAAGAGAACATAATTTTGGGAAGTGATCTAAAATTGACAACCAAGAGAGAATAGATCTAGGGTAACACAGTCAAACAAGACCCCTTGGTAGACTTATTTACCCAAAAATTTGAAGATACAGGCTTAGTGGATGTGGAACCCTTAAATATAGTTCCAACATGGAAGAATATGAGAACCAGGGAAGGAATGGTCTCTAAAATGATTGGCATGTTCCTTGTACTAAAATCAGTCTTGAATGACTCGTAATAGATTAGGATTTGGGTTGAAGTGGGAGATGACTCTGATCATCTACCAATGTTTCTTAAACTAGATAAGGTTGATAGGAATATAGTCAATCCCTTTAAATTCAATCCCAAATGGTTAGAGGAAGAGGACATTATCAATTTGGTTAAGTGCCAATGGTTAAAGTTTTAAGTATCCTCGATGGAGTCGACTAGTATGAAATTTGTTGCTAACTTGAAGAGAGTAAATACTATTGTGGTCAAATGGGATTATGATGAGAGCATAAGGGATGAGCTAGAATTATTGACAGTGGAGAGTCAAATTGTAGGGTTCTATGCTCGTGACTATGAGGATAATTTTGATATGAATGCAAGAAACACATTAAAATCATACTAAGGGGGGGATTTTAGAAGAGAAAGAGGCTCATGGAGGTTCAAAAGTAGGGAATTGTGGCTCATCAATGATGATGCAAATACAAAATACTTCCACAAGTATGCCAATCATAGGAAACAATTCAACACTATATGGGAAATGTAGGAAGTATATGGAAGTACTACTAAGACCTTCAAGGGAATCACAAACATTAGAGTATCGCACTTCGAAGAGATATTTTAGGTGTTAGATAAGGTAAATATAATAAAAATTGATAAATAACTTATGTTTTCCATATATTTTTAGGATAAGAGGGAAATGAATCCCTGGTGGAAGGGAAATGAATCCATGGTGGAAGAAGTTTCCAAGGAGGAAATCAAGGTTGTTTTAGTTTCACTTCAAAAGAATAAGAGTCTTGGTCCAAATGGATCAACACTAGAGTTCTTCATAGGATTTTATGACATGTTGAAAGAGGAACTCCCAAGGGTAGTGGAGGAAATATGGAAAGGTTTTGTGGGAATTTAACTCCACCTTCTTATCATTAATCCCAAAAAAGAATAACCTAGCTTCCTTTCAAGAGTGTAGGACAATCTCCCTTTTTAATTGCGTTTATAAAATTATTGTTGGACTAATGGCTATGAGAGTGAAAATGGTATTCTCGAGAACAATTTCCAAGGAGCAATTTGGATTTTTTTATGGGAGTGTTGATCCTAAAATATGTTAATTTTTTCGCAAACTCTCTCTTGTATATTCCCTTCCCATACTTAGAATATTTTCACGTTTTTCGCAGGTTCACAATTCATTTTAACTTTGTTCAAACTTTCACAGCCTCCAAAATACACCATCGTGTTCTACAGCCCTCATTTCACACCCATACTTAGAAAATTTTCCAAGCATTCTGCCACGAGTCTAAAGCATTCACCTGATTCACTTATCTATCATTATGACCCCTCCGTCTGATCGATGCTTCATAATTAGTTGATTTTGAATAATCCACCATGCTCTATAGGACATTATGGTATATGTCCATCATACCCATTGACCGGCCATACTTCATTACTTCTGCGATGTCTCAACATTCAATCAAATTTTTAAACTTCACTGCAGGCTGTGGTAATTTCATGGTTCCTCCATACATACCCACGATCCTCTTTGTCCAACTAATTCCTTATACTTAGTCAATTTTTTGAAATCCCACTCCAAGTTCGCGAGTTCGTTCTTATTTCATTATTCCTCTACACACTCTCAATTCCACTCCCCCATGGTAACCCATGTCTTATATTATCACTCCCCCCAAATGTGCATTTAATGCAAAGATCACAGAAATAACAAAGGGGTTAAGTATTAAAAGTTCATTATTAATGGTGATCTTCTTGAGACAATTCTTCATCAATTCAAAATTTAATTTGTATTAACCATCCTTTGAAAGAAGAGCCTCAAAGCATCTTATGGTAAAAAGGTTTTCTTTTCTAATAATGTTCTAAAAAGGACTGTACATTAATCCACCAACTTGATTAAGCATGACAACTAGGAGAAAGGAACAGTTTCTCAAAGACACCATAAACTCATTTGGATGGGAAGATCAAAGGTTTTAGTGGTCAAGAGCATACAAGTATTACTCCTCATTTCCAACTCTGGAGAGGAGTTCGAACTAGATTTGGACGTTAGGAATTTCTCTGGCAGGCTGCATCCCAAAAGTTTATGATTTGAAAGAGTTAATTTCATGGTGCATCAACAAATTCGATAAGAACTAGAGAATAATTCAGTTGCAAGGAGAGTCCCTTATTTCTTTGGCACCTTTGGTCTTCAAGAGAATTCTCAGACTCCCAGAGACGACAATGATCTCCAAAGGGGATGAAGCTAAGTATTTTTTGAAGGCAAGAAATGGTGGATTGGAGATCCTACGAGAAAGTATCAAGGATCCAACAATGATTCCAGAAGACCTATCAAACATCCATGTTAGTTTATTGAAAAATCCCTACCGAGAAATGGTATGACTATTTTCTAGAGTAGCCAGGCAAAAATCTATGTCTATTATTCCCCGAATGGCTTTGTATATTTTGCATTTTTCAATTCATTAGAAAACAATTTTTGATTGGGAAAATATTATCTCCGGAGAACTGTCTTTTCAGTTGGCAAATTTCAGGAAGAATAATAAATTATACATGTCCTCATACCTAATCTTAGTCATTAATTACTACCAAGTTTTCAAAGACTTGCATTTATCCAAACAAGTTAATTCTAAAATTGACCCTGTCCAAATGTGGTACTATGCCTTGTGGAAATAGAAGGCTATTTATCATTTTAATGAAGTGCACAATGCATTTATTTCCTCCTTCAAAAAGCTTATTTTTGGACAAAAACATCAAGATTGTCTTTAGAAGCAACAACATTCTTGGACAAGAGAGGGAGCTTTGAAGAAATGGATAATTTTAGCATTATCAAGATTTATTATTCCCATGAAAAACCCTTGTGTCTCCTATATTACGTTTCAGACAAAATTTTTGATGTGTAAGTATGCAAGCAATATAGTTTTTGGGCCCCTTGGATGGGGTGCCACCTAGACAGAGTTTGTGGACACATGGAACCAAGAGGCTAGGGGATTTATTAACCTCGATCTCCAGCCCAAAAACATTAACTACTGCATGTCTCACACCATGAGGAAAGTTATGGTATTGCACCCGGACATCCAGGTCGGGTTAATGGTCGCGCAAGCAAGCCAGATCGGGCGTACTACGCCTAGGATGGTTGTCAACTCGGCTCCAATGGCTAGGGGGGTTGTCTACTCGTGGGAGTGTGGTAATAAATGGGAATTCTCCCCGGTGCATTTATCCATTCTCCCTCTGCCCTGGTTTGTGCTCTTCGGCTCTTCTGAGTGCTTCTGCATAGTTGTCCTATGTGTATTTTTCTTGGGCGCTCTCTCCACTTATCCCTACAATTGTGTTGGCTCGGATGCCCTCTTCTTGCTCCACTCACTCGGCCCCCACAATATTTTTCTCTGCAATCTCACCAGTGCCTCCCTGCTATCAGCACTTTTCCGCTTTTTCAAGCACCATTTCATCGCCTCCCTACCCACAGCCCAAAGCCTCCACACTCTTCCCAGCATGCCTAAAGAAAGAGGGAAATCTAAGAGGGGTGCACGATACTACATCACCCTCTCCAGATGCACTCAACTCTCCCCCTCTCAACTGGCTCTCATTGCTCATTTTACTGTCCCATAGAACATCAACCAAAGGTCACCAGAGGCACCTCCATCCACCCCTCATTTTCTCCATGGCATCAGCCCGGTTAAGGAGGAAGTGTCACCTTCATTCGCGGATGCCATAGGAAAACACAGCAACCACCAAAGAGGATTCCATAGTGGTCGCCAACGAGGAAAAGGAGGGGGAGAAGCCCCAACAATTTTCAAATCGCCTCACGGAGCAGCACCTCCAACTTATCTTTGAAGTCAAGAAGAAACAAGATGATCAGATGCACTCTCAACACATCCTCGACCAAGGAATGGACATTTTGTTCAATGCACTAGAAAACGCTCCTGCGCAGACTCGATGCCCAACATGCATCCAAAGGTTCACCCATGTCTACAACATCCATGGACAACCATGCTCGGCAATGGAGTAAAGTCTTCAGGTTACTGTTCTTCGTTAATTTTAGTTACAGGATTAATTTCTTAGTTACTACAACAGCAGACTAGATGGACATACAGTTTTCTCGTACATTGTATATGCAGTTTTTTTCATAGCTGGTCTTAGAGGCCACCTAAATATTGTTCATATATTTTTTTTCACGCAGCTAGGATGCATAATTTTTTTAATACAGTTTTGTTCAAACGGTTCCAGTTTACATGATGATGTGTCAAACTTGGAGCATCTAAGAGCCACCTATTTTGGTTTCCCTTCTGTGGCAGAACAGGTGGCTCACACTTGGCAATATATAGCTTACAAATGTTATTAATACAAGGATCCACTTTTATTTACAAAAAAAATATAGATTTTGGGCCCATTTCTTTCATGAAAAGAGGAAAAAGCAGTTTACTCCTCTGTCGTGGAAGATTGGAGATAATGTCGAAAATACTACAAATATTGATGATTTTTTAGTTCAGTTTGATCATTTCAATTTGAATAAAGAAAATGAAATCAAAGGATTTGACCCTAACTAGTTGTTTATAAAACACATGACATCTGTAGGTTATAGTGTCTCGTTTGCTAATACTTTCCTATTCGGAGAAGAAGAAGGAAATAGCCAGAACCCTCAAACATTGTCTATTGAAAAGAAACAAGAGGATATTGAAATAGTTGTTAGCACCACTAATCAACATAGACAATGAGGAAAAGTTGTGAATGAGAGGACTACTCGGTCTCCTAACATTTCTAAGAAAAGCAACCTACCAAAACAAAAATCTCAATCTACAGCTTAGGAACAAAGGAATTTTTCAATAGACATTTTCGATGATGGAGGAGATCGAAACTCTCCTAAGGGAAGTCTGGAAAGGCCCCATAAACTCTTAGTGATCAGCAAAAGGAAAATACAAACAAGTAAAGAAGGAGGAAATGAGGGTGCACCTGAAGAAGAAATTGTTCTTGAAGATATGGACCTGGATGTGAACATTGAGGACATCAAATTTTCTAATGAAGAACACAGAATTCAAGAGAGTGGAGAAGTTGCATCAAAATTGCTTACACAAGATCCAATTTTGTTTGAAGAAGAATCCCTAACTTTGCACAGTGCCCTGTTCGACAAAAGTTTAAAGAAATTAGTTATGGTGGGAGAGTCGGACACTAGTTGATCTTATTCAACATGGTAAAATCATTTCTTCCTAGGTTGAATTTTTTATTTCATTAAGAAAGTGATTTTATCCATTAGTTTATATGCAAACATCAATGATTCCTTGGAAACATTTAAGACAAGGACAAGGGAAAATTTTTCAATCTTATACACAGGAAATTAAGAGGAAGGCATTGTCTTTAGGAATTCCATTACATACTCATGAAACTCTTCTAAAGTATATTGGTGGTATGCGCTCATATCTTCGACATACTATATTGATGTTTAATCCTAGGAATATTGAAAAAGTATAAATCCAAGCTAATCATATTGAAGCAAGAAAAGGAAAATATGTTGTTGATGATGTGTCGGGGGATCCACATGAATTTGAGGAGAAGTCAAACGAAAAAGGGAAGAGTAAGAAGACAACTACAAAAAAGAAGGTTGAAAAGAAGAAGCCTACATGTTCTCATTGTGAGAAGAAAGGACATGATGATCCAGAATTGAAGTTGAAATAGGCTCAGCCTAGGAAGGGTAAAAAGAAGACCAGGACCATAGTTCAATATCTTGGATCATATTCTGAGGATGAAACTAAGGTTACATCTATGGTAATTTTTATCCCCGATCACTAGGGATAACTAAGGAGATAATGTCTTGAGGCCCTCAGGTTGTAAACATGGAGTATCAAGAGACAGCTTGACCAGTAGTGTTCACTTGCACAGACAGATACCCGCTTCACCACCACAATTCCAGGTTCATCATGAGGGTATCCACCACATCAGTTGGCTTCCAGAAGACATTGGGTCTTGCTCCATGAGGTACAATTCAGGTATTATGGTGAGTATCATTTCAATATTTGAGGCATTTGAGTTTGTTTCATTTAAAACTGGTTTTGATTATGTAACGTTTTCTTGGAAATTATGCTATGTGCCATGTGTCACTTTGGTGGTTGACATTGCGCCCTAGTGAGTGGGTCACCCTTAGGGATATGTGTGCTATTGGGAGGTCCTCTTGATGATTCATCATTCCATTCCCAACCATACTTGTCACCTTCCATACTTCATCCCCTCATCTCCTTACCTTTTGGGATTTTCAAGTGTACTGACCCAAGAAGGGATTGTTCCTCATTTCATGGGAAGAAGGGTCTAAAGGCCCAGAGGCTTGTAGATAGAAAAAGATAAAATCTAATCATGAACCTTTTAGATGTTTTCCCCGGGACCCGAGGACAATGAAATGTCTCTCATAAGAAACTTATGGGACTCGTGAAAATAACTAATACAAATTCCAACTAAGGTGGAGCATGTGTGGGCATTGTTTTTCATGCTTAGGTAGAAGCCCCACACATGTTTTCAACTTAGGGAAGCATGATGTGACCAGGGTAGAGTTCAGGTGGGCACTGTTTTTCATGATTAAGTAGAATCCCCACCTTGACTTCAACCTGGAAACATCTTGAAAGAATAAAAGGAAATAAATGGGCTTGGAAAAAGGTTGCATTGAAAACGAAGGTGCAACACACCCTCTACAAAGGCACCCATAAATAATACACTACAATCCCTTGTATGTCATGAACCCCATGCCCAAGGATCATTCCCCCATCCATGTCACTTCATCCACATGACTTATAGAAAGGTCCTCTTGGGAAACACTCCTAAACTTGATGTACAATTAACCCAATAGGTTACTTTATTAACCCTCCCATACTTAAACATGGAAAACTGCATAGGGTCTTTGAGCACTTTTTTATTTTGATGAGGTGGTTTGGATGTACATGCTTAGATGGATAGTTTATTGATTTTATTTACTCATCATTATGCATTTTAGTTGAGACCCTTGGAGGGTGTATTCATTGTCTTTGCAGGACTTAGTTAGTGGACCTATTTGGAAGAAGAAGCCTAGATTAGGCTTCCTTGGGGCTTAAATCCCACAGGTTGGATACCAGGGCCCACATACCATTTGATGATGATTTCCTTTGAATGCATGAGATGACACCATGGAATACCTAACCCAACCTCTTACTAGACCAATGAATTACTCTTGAGGCCAAAACACCATACAAAGAGGGCTTGATGTCACCTAGGGTTGAGGTTGTTGTGGTAGAGTTGCTACTCATTGACACTTGGAACGATTTGGTGGGAGATGGCTTGAGGAGGCTATAGTGCATAAGAGGGAGGCTCTAAAATCCCCAACGACCTCAAAATTATACTCCAACAACTTTCTCAAGGAGTCAAGACATCACCCTTAGAGGGATGACGTCACTTTAGGGTTTCTATTGTGCATTTTTTAAAAAGATTAATTAAATTTTATATTGTAAAGGGGGAAATTAAGGGTTGTTGTCCCCTTAATTTGTGGTTTACCCTTTGAATGTGGAAAAACCATGTCTTAGAGGATTTGTATAAATAGATATCATCTCTATTTCATTTTATCATAACTCTCCCATTGTGAGAAGTCTTCTAGCTGAAATTTTTGTCATATTTGGGCTCTCTCTCTCTCTCTCTCTCTCTCTCTCTCTCTCTCTCTCTCTCTCTCATTATTTTTCTATGTTTTGCCTTTTCTATTAGTGTAAGAATTAGTGCATTATCTCTCTTGGAGATATTCTTTTTCATTGTGGCAGATTAATCTTGGTAAAGAAGAGGTTTATCTTGTTAATGCTTGGACTAGGTAAGGAATCTATCTTGTATTGTTTATTTTATTGGTTACAAGTTTAATTTTCTAGAATTCTTGGTGAGTATAAGGGCATACAAACTCATTAATCCCATCATTTTTTTCTTGGAATTATTTTTGCATAAGGTTTTACTAGGAGGAGTAAAAGGGTTTACACCCTCCTAGTACTTCCTAGCTAGTTTTGCTTGTTTTGGGGAGTAAAGGGATTTACACCCCCAAGGAGATAGCATTCCTAGATCCCCTTTAATTGAATCTTTATCCCATTAGTTAAAGACACTAATCTTAAATGCATTAGAGAAATAAATATTTTCCTTGGTACACATGAAAACACGAGATTTTGAGATTGTCTAAATTGGAGATTATTGTATGTGCTTAAGGCATCCTTGAGCCCTTAAGGCATCTTGTTTCTCCTATAAATTCTTGTCGTTGTTTTAAAATTTAAGCTACATCCACTAGGGCTACAGAAAACCCTAAACAAATCTCTAAATAACTCACAATTCAACCGTCAAAATTTGCTAATAATTTACCTCTACAATCTACTAGTCCTAGCGCATCTTTTGGGTGGATTCTTTGCAAGTTTTGGTGGCTTCTTTTTCTGCTGTAAAAACGTGTTTGCTACAGACATAAGGCTTCAAATACATCTCTGCAATACTTATTTGTAACATCCTTACATTTATGCTAAATTCTAATTCTTTTATACTCGAGTTATACTCGTACTAGATAGTTTTCCTCTTGCATCATTTACTTAACTTTAGCATCTTGTTTAGCATCTCTAATAATCATTTCTTTGCTGATATATATCTTTGTTGACTGCTGAAAATAGGGACAGAAAGATTAAATTTATTTTCCACTTAACATATAGATTGTATACTTGGTGTTTCTTGTGTCTCGGGCAGGTACCATCATCATCTGCAGGTACTCAAACTTCTTGGAAACCATTGACCTCTATTGAGACTCATTTCCAAGCTACTTTCCCTTTAGAACTTGACCTATAGGGGCATCCACTCATAAGTATCACTTTCCATTTCATTCCCCCCTAGGGTCACCCAGGATTCCCCCCAGGTGAGGTGATCACTTCACCTATAAAGTGACGGGAATACCTATCTGAGGTGATAGTGGTTAGGTATTCTCCTCGTTGTCACCATCCTATGGTTCGGGTCAGGATTTGACCAACTTACATTTTGTGTGATAACATTTTGGAGTCGTTTTTTAGGAGGATTTTTAATCCTATTTCGTTCCCTATTGACACTTTGACAAGATACCATCCCAAATCCTTTACCCCAGCTTGCCTAGGGACTCCACTTGAAGGACATTCCCCTTCCACCCTTCATTAGATCTTCTTGAAGCTCATATGCAACTCCACTTGTAGAAATTTCCCTTTCCCTTCCCTCCATTTTTGATGAACATTAAGTTCATATGGCGACTCCATTGAAGTGATATTCCAGTGATGGAAACATGGTTTTGTGGCACTTTCATGAAGCATACAAGGCCTTGGATGCCAAAAACATTGATGGGTATCCAAACAATCTCTCGATAAACCAGTTCGATGTCCTCCCAAATTTCGATGGTAATCCATTGTCGGTTGTAGCACACGTTGTTGAGTTTAACAGATGCATCTACTATGAAGGTATACAACATGAGGATGTATGCCTACGGTTGTTTTTGTTGTCCTTGGGAAGTGAACAAAAATATTGGATCAATCATTCTTGTAAGCCAAGAAGTATATCTTCTGTAACAATCCTCATCGGAGAGTTCCTTAAACGTTGGGGACCAAAAGATCAAATTCTTGACGAAACAATTCAGGACCTAGAGGATTCCTTTTCAAGAGAAGGTTTTGATCTTGATCCTATTGAAGGTTTAAGATAAACAATTCTTCCAAATTTTGTAGAATCAACAATTGAAAGACAAGAAGTCGATCATAGTAATAAGGAAAGTTTTGAGTGCTTCAAGGAAATCATAGAGGAAGACTATGAGTTTTGTGAACAACTGATAGAGATTTGTCCCGACAAAGACTTTCTAGTCAAGTTCTGCGAGTAGAGAGAAGAGGAGTATGACACAATCCTCCAGAATTATGAGGAAAATCCTACCCTTAATTCATCCTAGGAGGTCGCCATTGCATATTATGGAAAAAATTCATTGTACAATGTTGTGACTGAGAAGTATGGGTACCAGGAAAAATTCACAAATGACGATGAACCACTCTCCATGCCCAAAAAATTCTACAAACTCATTAGAGATCAAGATCAAGATAGTGAATTCTTTGATCCTATTAAAGATGATGAAGACTTGATTAAAGAAAATATACATGAAGAAAGTTGTTGAGAAGAAGAAGACCTTGATGAAGTACAACATCCATATGAGTTGAAAGAGACATTGTTATTTATGCTCCCACTTGATGAAGATGAAGTATTTCAGCCTTGCCTTCCTCCTGCACATAAAGATGAAGAAGCAATTAGTCTTAATGATAAAGAATTTGAACATCAAGTTGAAGTTGCCCTAGTCTTTGTTCTTACTACACACAAAGACAAACATATGGTCATTTTCAGTCACACTTATGGTCTTGGGAAACAACCCTCGGATATGGTTGATAAGAATATAGACACTTTCATACAGACAAGGAGACGCATGTGGGATTTTGGTCATTTCATTTTTATAGAGACCATGTTTACGACATTGAGGGTATCTCTCAAGTAAAAGGGGTTGAGTTGTCATCTTTAGGGGACTGGTCTTCATACATATATGATTCATATGTTTACCATCTTGATGATGACATGTTACAGATTTGTTCCATCCACTTGAGGATGACCTATTGCAGTATTTTCAGGGTGATTTTCAATCATCCCTTGGGAGTTGTGATGCATATCCTTTTGGGGATGCAGACTTATTCTATGAGGACTTTCAGCCACCTTCATCCTAAATTTTAGATGAGCACCAGGACGTGGCCATCCTAGAGGAATCAGAGGCTCGCTCTACAAAGTGAAAGTATTTTCATCTTGGGAATTTTTACAAAGATTTACACATGAAGAGGAAACGTTTTTCTTTCTCCAGTTCTGTGGTTGTCCCTTATCATTTCTTCTTCTCAGGGAAAACATGGGGTCTTCTTGGGATCCCTCGTGTCTTATTGGTCTTTAGGAAGCAGTGATCATGTTAATGGGAATGAATATGAGCCATCATCTACATATGGTATCCATCTTCAAAGATGGATTGATCGAGCTTGTGGCTATCCTTTTAGGCGAGATTTCTTGGATGATCAGAATTGTGGCTTCTCTTTTCAGTAATATTTCCTCCCTCCCACCCATCTCCATGAGTTTCATTTCATGATTGATTAAATACCTATTTATGCTCATGATTATTATGTGCTCAATTTATCCTTGTTGTATTGCATGATTAAGCACAAGGGGAGATACCTTGATGAAATGATGAACAATTGTATGACTTAACCTGACATCACTTATCACATTATCTTCATGGCCCCAAGGCCCTAGGTAAGTAGGTAGGTCATCTTGATTTCTTGCATTTTCATATTGATTTCTCACAATAGTTTAGTTTCATTTCATCATTGATTTTCATTTTTCTCTATTGATTCACATATTTTTATTTTCATCATATATATGAAAATGTAAAAAATATTATTTTATAGATTAGTTATCAGTTTGGATTTTGATTATATGGACAAAGTATGAGTGAGCCATCCTACACTTAACAGTTTGTTGTTTCAGTGTGTGTAGGCACAGGTCCAGCAAGAGATGTTGTGGTTCTCATGCACTCTACATCGATTACATGTCCCCGTGTAGGATCCAGATGCTATCCCCAATTCCTAGGGACAAATAAGGAGATAATGTCTCGAGGCCCTCAAGTTGCAGACATGGAGTACCAGGAGACATCTTGACCAACAGTGTCCACTTGCACAAACAGAGACACGCTTTACCACCACAGTTCCAAGTTCATTATGAGGGTATCCACCACATCAGTTGGCTTCCAGAATACATTGGGTCTTGCTCTATGAGGTACAATTCAGGTATTATGGTGAATATCATTTCAATATTTGAGGCATTTGAGTTGGGTGCATTTAAAACTACTTTTTATTATGTAACGTTTGCTTGGAAATTATGCTCTTTTCCCTGTTCCGCTTTGGTGGTTGACATTGCACCCTAGTGAGTGGATCACCCTTAGGGATAGATGTGCTACTGGGAGGTCCTCTTGATGAGTCATCGTTCCATTCTTGACTATACTTGTCACTTTCCATACTTCATTCCCTCATATCCTTACCTTTTGGGATTTTTGGGTGTATTGATCCAAGAAAGGATTGTTCATCATTTCATGGGAAGAAGGGGTTGAAGGCCCAGAGGCTTGTAGCTGGAAAAAGATAAAATCCAATCATGAACCTTCTAGATGCTCACCCAAGTATTCTGAGGACAATGAAATGTCTCTCGTAATAAATTGATGAGACCTGTAAAAAATAACTAATATAAATTCCAACAATGGTGGAGCATGTGTGTGCATTGGTTTTCATGCTTAGGTAGAAGCCCCATGCATGTTTTCAACTTGGGGAAGCATGATGGGACCAGGGTAGAGTCAAGGTGGGCATTGTTTTCATTCTTAGGTAGAAGCCCCACCTTGAATTCAACCTAGAAAAATATTGAAAGAATAAAAGGCAATAAATGGGCTTGGAAAAAGGTTGCATTGAAAAAAATGGTGCAACACGCCCTCTACAAAGGCACCCATAAATGAGACACTAAAATCCCTTGTATGTCATGAACCCCATGCCTAATAGTCTTGTCCCCATCCATGTCAGTTCATCCACATGACTTAGAGAAAGGTTCGCTTGGGAAACACTCCTAAACTTGAGGTACGATTCACCCAATAGATCGCTTTGTCAACCCTCCCATACTTAAACTTAGCAAATTGCATAGGGTCTGTGAGCACTTGTTTATTTTGATGAAGCAATTTGGATGTACGTGAATAGATGGATCTTTTATTGATTTTATTTACTCATCCTTATGCATTTGACTTGAGACCCTGGAGGGTGTATTCATTGTCTTTGCAGGACCTAGTTGGTGGACAAATTTGGAAGAACAAACCTAGCATGGGATTCCTTGGGGATTGAAGCCCAGAGGTTGGATACCAGGACCCACATACTGGATGATGATGATTTCCTTTGAAGGCCTGAGATGACACATGGAATACCTAACCCAACCTCTACTAGCCCAATGACTTACTCTTGAGGCCAAAACGCCATACAAAGAGGGCTTGACGTCACCTAGGGTTGAGGCTATGGTGGTAGAGTTGATACTCATTGACACTTGGAATGATTTGGTGGGAGATGACTTAAGGAGGCTATAGCACATAAGAGGGAGGCTCTAGAATACCTAATAACCTCAACCTTCTACTCCAACAACTTGCTCAAGGAGTCAATATGTCACCCTTAGAGGGATGACATCACTTTAGGGTTTCTATTGTGAATTTTTAAAAAGATTAATTAAATTTTATATTGTAAAGGGGAAAAGTAAGGTTCATTGTCCCCTTACTTTTTGGTTTACCCTTTTAAAGTGGAAAAACCATGTTTTAGAGGATTTGTATAAATATAGATCATCTCTATTTCATTTTGTCATAACTCTCCCATTGTGAGAAGTCTTCTAGCTGAAATTTTCTCCCTATTTGGGAAATCTCTCTCTCTTGTTATTTTACTATGGTTTTTCTTTGCTATTGGTGGAAGAAGTAGTGAGTTATCTCTCTTAGAGATATTCTTTTGCATTGTGGTGGATTAATCTTGGTAAAGAAGAGGTTTATCTTGTTAATGCTTGGAATATGTAAGGAATCTATCTTGTATTGTTTCCTTTCTTGGTCACAAGTTTAATTTGATAGACTTCTTGGGGAGTATAAGAAATACAACCCCATTAAGCCAATAATTTTTGTATTGGAATAATTGTTGCATAAGGTTTTACTAGGAGAAGTAAAAGGGTTTACACCCTCCTAGTACTTCCTAGCTAGTTTTTCTTTCCTTGGGGAGGAAAAGGGTTTACACCCCCAAGGAGATAGCATTCCTAGCTCCTTTTTAATTGAATCCTTGGCCAAATAGTTAAAGACACTAATCTTAAATGCATTGGAGAAATAAATATATGCCTTGGTAAACATGAAAACATGAGATTTTGAGATTGTCTAAATTGGAGATTATTTTATGTGCTTAAGGCATCCTTGAGCCCTTAAGGCGTCTTGTTTATCCTAGAACTTGTTGTTTTTGTTTTAACATTTAAGCTACAGCCACTAGGGATGCATAAAACCCTAAACAAATCTCTAAATAACTCACAATTCAACCATCAAAAGTTGCTAATAATTTACCCCTACAATCTACTAGTCCTAGCGCATCTTTTGGGTGGATTCTTTGCAAGTTTTGGTGGCTGATTTTTCTGTTGTAACAACTTGTCTACTACAACCATAAGGCTACAAATACATCTCTACAATAATTATCTATAACAGCCTTACATTGATGCTAAAGTCTAATTCTTTTATACTTGAGTTATATCGGTACTTGTTAGCTTTCCTCTTGCATCATTTACTCAACTTTAGCATCTTGATAATCAGCTCTAATAATCATTTCTTTGTTGATAGATATATTTGTTGACTATTTCAAATAGGGATAGAAATATTAACTTTCTTTTCCACTTAACATATATCTTGTATTCTTGGTGTTTCTTGTGTCTTAAGTAGGTACCATCATCATCCACATGTACTCAAACTTCTTGGCAACCATTGATCTCTACCAAGACTCATTTCCAAGCTAATTTCCATTTATCACTTGACCTATAGGGGCATCCACTCATAAGTATCACTTCCATTTCATTCCTCCCTAGGGTCACACGGGATTCCCCCCTTGAGGTGATCGCTTCACCTTTAAAGTGACGGGAATACCTATTTGAGGTGATAGTGGGTAGATATTCTCATAGTTGTCACCATCATGTGGTTTGGGTTGAGTTTTTCCCAACCTACAGTTTGCATGATAACAGGCATCAAATTTAAATATTATGTTGCAAGTTTCAGTTCGCATACTTCTTCTCTAAAGTCTAAAGTAATACCTGATGGAAGGCAAAGAAATGACATGTTTCATTTACGATTTATCTCAAAGCACACTAAGATTGATACACTTGTTGATAGTGGATCACAAGTAAATCTTATTTCAGAGCAAGTTGTTCATAATTTGGGATTGGAAACTAGGCTTCATCCGAGACTGTATCCTTTGGGTTGGATTTGTGATAATGTTCATGTGATCCGGATTATTTTCAGCACGAAATGCGAGTGAAGATATAATAAAGAAATGAACAGAGATATCGCATATATTCAATAATATAACATAAATGTATCAGAGATGCAACCATAAACATAGATATACAGTAATACATGATTTCTATTAATGAAAGAAATGTACAGAGACTGTAAAAATACAGAGTGAAAGACTCGCTAGAATGGTGGCAGTTTATCTCTGAGAAGAAATGTGACGGCTACTCGCATTCGCAAGAAGATGATTACATTGAGGCTTTGAAGGTATTTTTACAATAAAAAAGAATGCCAAAATTCCTACACATCCAAAAACCTAACCCTAGGATATGAAGCGCCAAAAGTCATGTAGGCCCCATTTGGGTAAGTGAGTACATCAACTTCCCAGGGTCATAACTTTTGCATACGATCTCTGTTTTAGGCGTGTGATAGATCGTTGGAAAGGTATTGTCGAGGAGATTCATTTTGGGGGCTCAATTATGCCTTCAAATATCAATGAGAACCTCAATCTCAAAAAACCTTCATTTGGGCCCTCAAAATGGCCCCGGAAGTTAAAAACTGCTAAAAATAGTAAATTGCCAAAATTCTCAGAAAATTGTCTTGATCCAGTTGGAAAAGGTGGGTGGCCACCGATATCCATATATATCAATCCTCCCTCCTTAGGAATCAATGGTATCCATTGCGTTGAGGTCCCGGGGGAGAGGGAAAAGCATTTGTTGAATCTGCATCTTGGTGAGTTGTTTTCCTTGTTGGAGATGTCGCACTACTCAGTTTGTGGAAGTTTGTCACGAACCTGTTGAGGCTAAGGCCGTTCAACAAGTCAGGCTACATGAGAGGACGATGTTCAGAAGGAATATTTACGCTTTGCTACAACCTTGTCGACTTGCTTCTGTTTGATAGAAGGTGCTTGGGGCGAGGTTGTAGTGGTTGCAGTATGTTCTCCTTTTGAACAGATTGTGAAGAAGCTAAATTTTGCAGTATGAGATACTACCTTGCGACACTTTTTAGGTGAAACAATAGTTGGAACTACCTCTGGTATTCTGTAGAGATGACCCCCTAGAGAAATAATGACACTGCGGGGTCGAGACTCATAAACAGCATGGTGCTTCCACATATATGGTTGGCCCAAGAGAACATCACAAAAATCCAGTGGGGAAACATCGCATAATACCTCATCCTTGAAGGGTTGGATGTCATATGACAATCGAAATTGTTGGTTGACACGGAGATCTCGTCCTTGGCGAAGCCACCCAATGTTGTATGGTTGCAGGTGTGGTGTTGTCGATAGTCCCAACTGTTTGATGACCTTTGCTGAGATGAGGTTCTTCTGTCTTCTACTATCAACAATAAAATGCAGTGGGGTCCCCTTCTCCCACATCTGTGAATGAAAAAGGCACTCCCCCTCTTCAGGATCTATTGGTTCTTCTAGTTGAATTGTTGTGGTCGTGACAATAGCAGTGGGGTCCGCGTCAATGATCTATCCTTTACCATTATTTTCAAAATTGGATTCTAAACCAAGGTTCGAATCTTTGTCTTTGATCTTGGCCACCAATTATTTTTTTGAGCGACATTCATCGGTGTTGTGCCAGGGGATTTTGTGGAACTCGCACCATTTTCCAGTGTCCTTCTTTGTCTTCCCCTGACCCTTCTTTTCCTGTGTCTTGGACTGGTTTTCGAGAGACTATTTGTTAGGGTCGTCTTTGTCATACTTCGGTTGTTGCGGATTTGCATACCCAAACTCCCATTTGTTCTAGTTCTTAAATTTTTTCTCGATTTTAAAATCATATCGATAAGCAACACCGAGTGATGAGATGTCCAGAAAATACATTTCAGTCTGGATGTATCTGTGTAGAGCCCCACGGTATTTCAGAACCAAATGTCGCTCGGAGTCTTTGATACCCAGCTTGGTGCACAAGGTATGGAAGGTATTGGTGAACTCCAGAACTGCTTGGCCCCTCTCTTGTTGTAGTGTGGTCCATCTCATGTACTGGTCCTCATAGTTTCCAACAGGGTAATACTGTTCCTTTACCGCATCCACAAAAAAATCCCAAGTGGGATCGGCCCTGTATATTCCAGACTCCTCTTTGGAATCTTTCTCCCAGTAAGTTTCCCAACAATGTTTGACATGAGGGAGAGCTTTAAGGAGTGCGAAGGTGATCTTTTCTTTATCGAAAAAATTGTGAACAGAGAAATAAGCTTCTAGCAGAGTTAACCATTTTTCTAGGGCTTCTGCATCTATCTGTCCTTCAAATACAGGAATATCAAAATTAACTTGCACCTTGAAAGGTGAGGTGCCTCCAAAGTGGTCGCTTGATGAAGATGCACCTGATGCTATCGGCAGGCGTTGAAGGATGTGGGAAAAATTCTCCATCATTTCGTCCCTCTGTCACGTGAGAGCTTGCTCAAGCAACAGATTGATAGGATCGTCTGCTCCGTCGTTTTTATTTTCTTTTGCCATTGAGGGTTTCTTGGGTGTGCAAGAGCAATTTTCTTCAAGAGATACAAGCTCGAGACCCAACTTTATATACTCAGACCTCGTCGGGGACATGCACTGAAAAAATGATCAAGAGCAACCTGCTCGGATACCACTGATCCAGATTATTTTCGACACGAAATGCGAGCAGAGATATAATAAAGAAATGAACAGAGATATCGCAGATATTCAATAATATAACATAAATGTATCATATATGAAACCATAAACACAGATATACAGTAATACATGATTTCTATTAATGAAAGAAATGTACAGAGACTGTAAAAATACAGAGTGAAAGACTCGCTAGAATGGTGGCAGCTTATCTTTGAGAAGAGATGTGAAGGCTACTCGCATTCGCAAGAAGATGATTACAATGAGGCTCTGAAGGAATTTTTACAATAAACAGGAATGCCAAAAGTCCTATACGTCCAAAAACCTAACCCTAGGAGATGAAGCACCAAAAGTCATGTGGGCCCCGTTTGGGTAAGTGAGTACATCAACTTCCCGGGGTCGTAACTTTTGCATTCGATCTCCGTTTTAGGCGTGTGATAGCTCGTTGGAAAGGTATTTTCGAGGAGATTTATTTTGGGGGCTCAATTATGCCTTAGACTATCATTGAGAACCTTGATCTCAAAAAACCTTCATTTGGGCCCTCAAAATGGCCCTGGAAGTTAAAAACTGCTAAAAATAGTAAATTGCCAAAATTCTCATAAACTGTCTTGAGCCGGTTGGAAAAGGTGGGTGGCCACCAATATCCATTTGGATCATCATGTACAGGTAACTAAGCAAGTTACAGTTTGAGATCACATCTAGTTTCATTGATGAGGTAGAGTTAGACGTTGTTCCACTTGACATTTGCGGGATGGTTTTGGGAAATTCATACTTGTATGATAGGGAGGCCATTTTCTATAGGGAACATAACAAGTATCATATTTTCAAGGATGAGATTTAGTTCATTGTGAGAACTCATCATATGAAGACTAATTTGATAGTTGTCACTATAGGGAACATGAAAATGCTAGTTAATGCTAGTATCCAGGATCCAGATTTACAGCCTCCAGTTGAAAGTAAAACAAGTCCTTTGGATGATGTCATTCCTGTTAATAAGGGTAAATATGTTGATGGTTCATTCTCTTTTGCATCTGTATGTTCAATTTTTTTTTTCATATTATTACTAATCAGTGGAATATGGTTGGCTACTGCAACAATGAATGGCAAAGTTTGTGAATTTAAGGGAATGGTTAACATGGTCAGTAGTGTGGTTTCAATCTTCGTTATTATTGTGATGATTCAGTTCTCATTATCCAAGAAATAAGGATGGATGATATTGGACAAGTGACGCGGAAAAATCCTCACTTATTTCTAAATAATCCATACTATTGGAGGTCCAAAAGTTCTTTAGTGGGGAGGTGTGATCTAGGAGGATCCAGAACACTCAAAAGTAATCCAAGAGGATCCAAAATGCTCCAAATTGATCTTATCAAATGATATTTAAAATGAATTCATTACATAGAGCTCAGAGATATCTTTCCAGCGGTACAAAATTCACCTCAAACGGAGTTCGTATGAATAAGTTATGGCCGATCAAAGTTTTGGTCAAATAGGGAAAAAGTCAAAGCAGGGGCGCCACGTGGTAGGCCCACGGGATGCCATGTGGCATGTTCATTTAGGTCATACAAATGATAGGATTATTTCAGCAAGATTACATGGAAGCATGAGAGACTGCCATGTGTCACTCATTTTTTGCATTTTCAGGCACCCATGTGGACCAATAAAAAAGTGCCATGTGCCATCCATACGATGACATGGCAAGTACAGTTGGCAAGTATAGTCATCATATATACATTGATGTGGTAGGTGATAAGTGGAATATTCGTACAAGCACGGGTGGCAGATGACGTGGTAGGATCTTGACTATGCAGACAAGTGGACCAACCAGAGAATGCCATGTGGCACTCTCCAATTGGCCAATAATGGCTAAGGGTGAATAAAACAATTGGGTCAAATGGGAATTGAACTCATGAAATCCAGGAGAATATTCCTAAGAATATTCAAAATTCTTAACCACATGTCGCCTACCATTGCACCATGCATGTCGCTTGTTATAACTAGCAATAAATATATTATTTAAAGTGTAACTAAGCAGGCTAAGCATATAGGACCACGGTTAGGCGTCCCACACCTATATAAACTCAACAATCGACCACTTTTCAGAACATGAATTTCCATTCCAGCATCATAATGCGTTCCCATTTGTGACATGGAAATTTGTGCCACAAATTATTTCCTCGATTTGAGTGCAAGAGGTGTCCCTAGTTTTCGGTTTGCCTCATTTTTCGTGCTATTGAGTTCTTTGAGAGAAGTATAGAGTGTTTGTACTCATTTTTCTCAAAATTTCGAGATGAGTTTGATGGTGATGTTGATTATGTGTAAAAATTATATGTATTAAAATTCTTAGTCCAATTTTTCATGTATGAAATGCATAGTCTCGTTATGCATGCAAAAGGGGGTCTTTAAGCACTAGTTCATAATATAGTCAAGTTTATACTCATTTTTCTCATAACTTCATGTGGAATTGAATGGTGAGATTTATTTCTGGGATTGAGCAGCAGACTTGAAGGGTGTCCCCAAAAACTTTGTATTTTTAATTCCATTCATTGTAATTTTGGCATTTGAGCATTAAAGAGCGATCTCAATGTTGAAAAGGGGCCCGGAGACGTAGCCCAAGATGGGTGCACTTTGTTAAAAAACTTGTTTATGTGCCATTTGAATTGTGGTTGATATTACTTTGATCTATTTCATCATTTTATTTCCGCAAGTTATTCATCAGTGTTATTGAATTTTATGGATAAGTAAGGAATTCACATGTTATTTGTGAATAGTCAAAGACAATCTTCATTTTTGAATCTGGTCGGAGGTTTATGTGTATTTAAGAAATAATTGACATCTAAGGATTTTTTAATCACCCCCACCCCTGGGATCTCTCTTTCCCCTTCCTCTTCCCCCCACTCTTCTTTCTAACTTCGTCTTTTTTTCCTCCTCTTGTTCTATGCCTTCTTCCCCTCCCTCATCTTCCTTTAATTTTTTTCCTCCTCCTTGTTCCTTCTTTGTCTTCTTCTTATTATTTTCCCCTAAATCCTTCTCTTCTTCTTTCCCTCCATGTCTTCCTCTTCTTCCCATGCCTTCTCCTTCCTCTTACGCATTTCTCTGTCATTCTTTCTTCTTCTTCACCATCTTCTTACTCTCCCTCCTTATTCTCACCCTCCTCCTCTTCTTCTCTCTTTCTATATTCCCTCTCGTATCCTCTTCTCTCCCCCATTTTCCATATTTCCTTATCTCCCCTACTTTCCATATTCTCTTCTCTTCAATTATCTTTCTTCTTTTTTTATTTTTCCCTCTTAAAAAAATTTATACACATTTATGGAGTGGGTTAGACTCAAGAAATGGGAAATGATATTAAAGTATTTTCTAGGGTTACAAAGATGATAAGTGTATAAAAAATAGTGACTGATAAACCTATGTAAGAGAATAAATTCTAACGAATTCTTAAGAAAAACATAAAGAACAATATCACGTACACAGTACACACGAGATTTACTATGAAAACCCTAAACCAAGAAAACAATCAAACTCAAAGTTGTGCCTCTTTTTCATTGTATTAATAAAAAAAATAAAGTACAATAAATGGGTGTTCTAAGACTAGGGAAAACCACAAGAATTGGTTGTAAGTTGGTTATGTTCTTAGAAGAAGTTGTTTGTGTAAGTGTCATATTGTGTACAAGAATGAGCAGAAATAATTGAAAAACACAATTGAAGGAATTTCAGACTTTTTGAATGGAGTGTGGAAGGGTTCCCTTGGTGGACTTGAATGCCATCCTTTGGCTACCTTAGGTATGTCCCTAGAGATAGAAAATAGCACCAAGCTTCAAATGGGTTGTGAAAAACATGTCACAAGGACATAACTTACCTTAAAAAATGGACAAAGTATCAACATTGGAGGGATGAATAGTATCATTGATATTGACTTTTCGTTAATTAGTGGGGACCCTCCTCATCAAGTGAGACAAAAGGTGATTTCTGAGGCTGGAAAAGAACCTAGTCCTATCATTCCTCTCGACCAAACTTGCATATACCAGAGCCTAGAGGATTCTCCACTATCCAAGCATTATCAAATTTCTAAAAAAGAGGTCGTGTCTATCACTTGGGAATGTTCATACCTAGGGGTGGAAGGCCATAAATAGGTGAAAGATCCCACCAAAATTCCCCTAGTAAGCATAGGGAGGAGCCTTAGGAAGTGTGTCAAGCGTTCAAGTGATAAGACCAAACTTGTGTTGGGAGAGGACTTCTATGACCATCACATTTCAAATAAAAACATTAATTGATCACTTCTATGACCATTACATTTCAAAAAAAAAAAATGAGCTAGATGGAGAGTTATTGCACCCCTCTAGTAAGTTACAGGATAGACTTCAATAGACTAGTTGAAGAGTAGCTCTCATTTAACTTTAGAAGTGAGGAATATCTTAGGATGGTCCTGCATGATAAGTGGTTCTAGGGTAATGCCTATCTAACTCTGAACAAATGGATGGAATCTTTCAACCCAATAAGAGAGAGAATCACCAAACACTCGATGTGGATTAAGTTTCCAAGCTTACATCTTGAACTATGGTTTATTGAATCTCTCAGGTCCATTAGGAATGGCTTAGAATCATTCTCAAACATCGAATACTTCAAATCAATCTTGGCTCACACTATAGCTTGCATAATAGTAGAGATAGATCTATAAAACAAGTTGGAAGATGAAGTTGATATATAAGTGGGTACCCATAGCTATACCCAAGTGTTGAACTATGTGTGTGTCCCCTTATGGTGCTCAGAATGTCATTCATATGGCCATTTGAAGAAATACTTGTTCGAAAACACGGGTATTCCAACAAAGGACGAACACCTTCAATAACCACTAACACAACCAGATCAAATATCAACACATCGATGTTTTGACGTGGTAAAACCCCTATGGAGAAACATCCACAACCCCATCTAACACAACCACTTGGAGCAGTTTATTAATGAAAAAGAAAAATAGTACAGAGATATTTTATCACAATCGATCATCGGAAAATGACCCTCCATGCTCTTTAAATAGAGATCATGGACCAATCAGGTGTTAATCCATGGATCAATGTAGTCGTTAAGATCAAGGATAATATGGATTGTCGTATCACTCTATGTCAGGAACATATCGTGACCATCGGATTTCCTAACTACAAATCCATATTAATGCATACTAAAGAAACACACGTTACCTAACGACACATTAGACCAAGTAGATCTTAACTAACTCTTAAGTGTCTAAATATCCTAACATCCCTCCTTAAGAACAACTTGGGATAGGATTGAAGGATTTACAATAGTGACACAATAGGAGAAGGAAGGAGAAATTAGAGCCTATCCCCCCTTAATGAAAACTTCTTGAACTCCTAACATAGATCGAATTTTGGAAAAATTCACTTATGTAAGAGACTTTGTGAAAATGTCTACAACTTGATCTTTTGTAGGGAAAAATAGCACTTCAATAACTCGATCTTGAATGAGCTTTCTAATGAAGTGCATGTGTATCTCGATGTTTTTTTTGCGTTGATGTTGAACTGGGTCTTTGGCGAGCTTAAAGGCACTCTGATTGTCGCACCAAAGGCTAATCAGATGTTGTTGTTGGAATCCAAACTCTGAAAGGATCTATCGAAGCCATAAGGCTTCCTGACTTGCATTTACCGGTACTTGGTACTCTGCTTCTGCTAAAGAAAGTGCAATTGCTTTTTGTTTCTTATAGGCCCAAGTGACAGGTCCTGAACCAAGGCTGAAAACATAACCTACAGTAGACTTATGATCATCAAGGTCACCAACCCAATCTGAATCAGTGAAACCAACCAATAAAGGATTCCCCCCTGAATTGTAATCTATCTCAAACTAAATTGTACCCCAAACATACTGAAGTATCCTTTTAGCTTCTTTCCAATGGCTTTCATGGGGTGTTTTCATATACTGGGAAACAAGATCAATAACAAAAGAAAGATCAGGACGGGTATGAGTCAAGTATAAGAGGCTACCAACTAACTGATGGTACAAAGTGGCATCAACTTCGGGAGAAGTGCAACTGGCAGCAAGCTTGAATCCAGACTAGAAGGGAGAAGGGGTTGGTTTAAAATATTCCATGTGAAAGTGATGAAGAATGTCACAAACATACTTAGACTAGGAAAGAAAAAATCATTCATTGGTTTTCAAAACTTGGAGGCCAAGGAAACAGTTCAA
Organism: Picea engelmannii; assembly: GCA_009831015.1. Lineage (NCBI taxonomy): Eukaryota > Viridiplantae > Streptophyta > Pinopsida > Pinales > Pinaceae > Picea > Picea engelmannii. The sequence continues at coordinate 141,560 of ML777611.1, forward strand.
AAATCCTAAGTCTATCATTTCAAATTTATTCATAAGGATGGTTTTCACGTGGTTTAAAAGTTTTGAGTCACTACGAGTAAGGATAAGGTCATAAACATAAAGGACAAGGATTATGAGATGGATTCCTACTTTCTTGGTATAGATATTAGGATCAGAATGGCATCTAGAAAATCTAGTGTCAATAAGAAAGTTTTCCATTTTGGCATACTAGGCTCGGGAGATTTCTTAAGACCATAAAGAGATTTCTTAAGGAGACAAACAAGGCTAGATTCATTTTGTACATATCCATGAGGTTTTTCCATGTATATTTCTTCTTGTAAATCCCCATGCAAGAAGGTGGATTTAAAATCCATCCAATGGACCTCCCATTCATGTGAGGTAGCAAAGGAAAGAACAAGGCGGATGGAATTCATTTTGGCTACTAGGGCAAAGGTTTCATTATAGTCAATTCCTTCAACTTGAGAAAATCCTTTGGAAACTAACCAAGCTATGTGCCTTTCAATACTTCCATCGTATGCATACTTAGTTCTATAGACCCATTTACATCTGACAAGTTTTGTTCCTTTTGGAAGAGGTACAAGATCCCAAGTATCATTTTCCATTAAATAACGATACTCTTCATTCATTGCTGTATCCCAATCTAGATGACCTGAAGCTTCTACAAATGTCTCTAGATCATGAGTCTCTAAAAAATGATCCAAAAGAGAAGAGGCTCGTTGAAACTGTGAGCGTGTCCGACATTGATTTGAAGGATCACCGATAAGATCACCAGTTGCTTCTCATGTTGAATGGACCCATCTAGGAAGCGGTGGTGTTGGTGTTGGTTTAGGTTCAATGGACTCATCTGGAGGAAGGTGAGCAAGTGGAGGTGGAGTTTCATCCTAATTTTCATCATCTGAAGAAGAAACCGGAATAGGAATAGAAGAAGCCAAAAAAACCGAAGATGGCTCGCAGGCGAAGAGATTTTCATCAATTTTAACATCTCTTCTAATAATAATTTCATTACAATGTGGTTGAAGAAGTCTATAAATATTCATAATAACCAACAAATATACACTTCTCACTTTTAGGTTGTAATGATTTCCTTTTCTTATCGGGAATGTGAGCCCGTGTTATTCTATCAAATACACAAAAGTGACTTACATTAGGTTTAATTTTAGTCCATGCTTCTTCTGGTGTTATATTTTTAAGAGCCTTTGTAGGATTGTGATTTACTATGTAATTTTCACAGTTGATGGCTTCCACCCAATACTTTAGACTTAATCCCTTAGATTGGATCATACAATTAGCCAATTCTTTTAATGTGCGTTTCTTTCTCTCAACAACACTATTTTGTTGTGGTGTATATGGAAAAGTGTGTTGCATTTGGATTCCTTATGTAGTGTAGTAACTTGTAGAATTATTGTTCACATATTATCCTCCATTATATATTCTTAACCTTTGAATTTGATGTCCATATCACTTTTCTACAAGAGCCTTATAGGCTAGAAACTTGTCAAAAAAATCGCTCTTAAGTTTTAGGAAGTAAACCCAATTACGTCTGGAAAATTCATCAATGAAAGTTAAGAAATACTTGCACCTAGAAAAAGAAGGAGAAGAAAGTGGACCACACAAGTCAATGTGAACAAGTTGTAAAGGGCCTAAGGCATGCCAAGAGGCACGTTTGTCAAAATTGGCCCAATGATGTTTACCGAGAACATAACCGGCACAAACACCATCTCTGCATGAAACAAAAGGAAGACTAGTCACCATCTGTTGATTACATAGTTGATGCAATGAGTGATAGTTTAGATGACCAAACCGCTCATGCCAAATTTTTATCAAGTCATCACTATGAGAAACAAAAACGGATGGAAAATATGATGACCCAAAGTTGTCAAACTTGTACAACTTGGTAATATCATCAACGATTCAAGTTGCAAGAACATGCTAAGGATATTTGAGATCCTTGATTACAACTTGGTGAGGTGAAAACTCTACAGTTTGACCTTCACCTGAATGAGTGGTTTGATATTTTGATAAAGGATTACATGAAATACTTGGAATACATAATACATCATTGAAATGACCATTATCTACCTGAATTGTTCCAAATCCTATAACACTAAGAGATTTATCATCACCAACAAATTTTTTCTTTGTGTTACATTCATTTAGAGTGGAAAATATGGCTTTATCCTTAGCCATATGATAAGAATCTCTAGAGTCAATAAGCCACTCATCAAAAGAAGAAACAAAAGTTGCACGGAAGGAGAAACCACAAGAAGAAAGTGCATTTCCATGAGAAGAAGAACAAGAAGAAGAAATAGAATCAATATTGATGGTGTGCTTCTTCATCGCTTCTTCTAAAGATTCCATCTTCTTAAAACATTTGGACTCATCATGACTATCTTTCCCACAAAAGTTGTAATGTCTGCCAATATTCTTATTTTTAGATTTTGCTCCTTTATCACCATCAAGAGCTGAAGTTGTCTGAGTGGGTTTGGGACCGTTGTTTTGCTTGTTGTTTTGGTGAGGATGTTGCTTATTGGGATTCTTTGGTTTATCTTTTTGTTGGGCTACTAAGGCTTTGTTGGAGTTACCTGCAGTGTTAATCACTCCAAGTTGTACAAGCTTATCTCGATCTCTAATCAAAGCATCACAAAAGGACTCAAGAGTGGGCTTTTGATAATATTTCCCTAGAGCCTCTCTCATGGCATAAAAGGTAGATACAAACACAAAATATTTATTACCTGGCTTAGAAAGAATAATATAGATGCAATGTTCTTCCTCCAACTTTATGTTACAATCTTCACATAAAATTCTAAGTGTTTTAAACTTAGATAGATAGTCTTCAATGCAAGAAAAATAATTTGGACTTAAAGTCAATATCTGATTTTCTAACTGATGTACTCGACTAATATTTTCTTTACCAAACACAAATTCAAGATTTTCCCAAACTTCATCGTGGGCATCAATTTCTTGAAGGTGGAACCTTAAATCGGGAGAGATGGACATTTCGAACAGTCCACATGCTTCGTGATTCCTATTATCCCAATTGAATTTATTTTCATCATCAGTGGGTTCTTTTTCCTTTCCCAAGGTAATCTAGTACAGGCCTTTACTTCTTAATAAATCCTCCATATGGGATTTCCATTGGAAGTAGTTGGTGTTGGTAAGAAAAATATCATTGGAAGAATCCATATTAAATATGTATATAATATGGAGTTAAAAACTTAAACTAATGGTCTAGATGGAACAATCTCAAAAAATTAGGCGGTTTAAAAAAACGACACTGAAAACGGACTTCGAATGTGAAAGTTATGCCCTTTTAAAAAAATGCATAAATGGTAACCAAAGAGCCACATGGCAAGTAGAAGTTGGTCCATGTGGTGATACCCCTCCAAATAACCTCACTTTTACAGATAAGTTGCTTTATGAAGTGACCAACTTTTATAAAAAGAAGTGGGGATCACTTTTACATTGAAGTTACTTTATAAAAGAAAGTTGCATGCAAAATAAATAACTTTAAAATAAAATATTAAAGCTACTTATAGTGATTCACTTGTATACTTGAAGTGAAATACACTTTACAATGGATGCATGTTACTTTTTGTTTTTCAAAAAAAGTAACAAAAAAGAAACGTGAACTCAAGACCTCTTACTTAATAAGGTAACTTTTAACCAAGTGAGCTAGAAAAACATATTGTATTGTTTAGAAGGAGGATTGTTATTGTTGTTGAAGATGGCATTGGAGAAAGTGCTCAAAAAAAAACATTTTCACACAAGAAAAAAAATTCGCTTCTCGATGACAACAAGGGTTAGATCTCGGTTAGCTTACCTGAAAAATGCACATTTTCCTATGTGTTTATGATTTGTCGAGATCGCACAAGGAATAGGCTAATAAGAATACGCAGATCTAAAAGAGTAGCAACCTAGAAACAAACAATATAAAACCGAAATAAAACTGAAATAATACTCTACAAAAATTCAAAAAGGGCGTATTCAGGATTTATACCTCCGGATCTGACTGAAATGGTTGTATCATGGGAAAATGGAAACCTTTTCGAGTGAAATGAAAATAGTTCCTAACTGAAACAAACACTTTGGATGCAATGGAACAGTCCTCTTGGCCCATAAATGTACGAAAATGGTATAAACCAGAGATGAGGCAATTCAACTTCACGATCTCGATCTACAATGGCGGCGGGTCTTCAAATAGGCTCTCATACCATGTTCGAAAACACGGGTATTCTGACAAAGGAAGAACACCTTCAGTAACCACTCACACAACCAAATCAAATATCAACAAACTGATGTTTTGACGTGGTAAAACCCCTACAGGGAAACATCCACATCCCCAACCAACGTGGCCACTTGCAGCAGTTTATTAATGCAAAAGAAAAATATTACAGATATATTTTACAAGAGAGTTTCTCACAATCGATCATCGACAAATGACCATCCATGCTCTTTAAATAGATATCATGGACCAATCGGGTGCTAAGCCACGGATCAATGTAGTGGTTAAGATCGAGGAGAATATGAACCATCGGATCACTCTATGTCAGGAACATATCGTGACCGTCAGATTTCCTAACTACAAATGCATACTAATCCATACTCAAGAAACACACTTTTACCTAACGACACATTAGACCAAGTAGATCTTAACTAACTCCTAAGTGTCTAAATATCCTAACAAGACTATAGTCTTAGCTTCCATGGGAGAGAGTGGAGATGGGTAATCGAGTCTAAAGGGGACTATAAGGAAAAGAAGGGGAAACTTGTCCCAAAGGATACAAAAGGGATTTCTCAAGAGGAGAATCTCATACGTAATCAAGGTAATGTATATACATAAAAAATTGTGTAGATGCAACAAGAGATTAAGGGGAAAGGGTTGTGGTAGAGAAGGGAATCAATGTATGGAGGGAATGCCAAAGGTGAGTCCTCAAGAGAAGCTTTAAGAGCATCAATATCTAGAAATGGATGTATGCATAGTCTCTAAATAATTTGGGTAATATTTCTAACTCATTGTATTTAGACCTAGAAGTAGTGGATTTTAGATTGCATTCCTTCTCTCCCCTACTTTCCAAATTCTCTTCTCTTCAATTATCTTCCTTCTTTCTTCCAATTTCCCTCTTAAAAAATGGCATACATATTTATGGACTAGGTTAGACTCTAGAAATGGGAAATTATCTCAAAGTATTTTCTAAGGTTACAAAGATGATAAGTGTAGAAAAAATAATGACTAATAAACCTATGCAAGAGAAACAATGCTAATGAATTCTTAAGAAAAATAGAAAGAACAATATCATATACACAATACATAAGATATTTAATACAAAAACCCTAAACCAAGAAAGCAAACAAACTCAAAGTTGTGCCTCTTTCTCATTGTATAAATAAAACAATTTAAAATACAATATATGGTATTTTAATACTAAGGCAAACCACAAGAGTCAGATGTAATTTGGTTATCTTCTTAGAAGAAGTTGCTTGTGTAAGTGTCAAATTGCATACAAGAATGAGAAAAAAAAATTGAAAAACATAACCCCCATTCCAAAACCTTTATATGATGAATAGAGAAGTCAGTTACTAACGGATTTTTGAAATTTTAAACCAAAGGGAGAAACCCTAGCAATGGAGGACAAATATCTATAGCAGTTCAGTGAGTTGTAAATATTAGGTATTGAGGATGAGAGGGTATATTACTCTGATGATCCAACTGAAACAATTCCCATATTTTTCAAATAGAGTGTGGAAGGGTCCCCCTGGTGGACTCGAAAGCCATTCTTTGGTCACCTTAGGTATGCCCCTAACCATAGAAAATAGCACCAAGCTTCAATTGGGTTGCAAAAAAACATGTCACAAGGATAGGTAAAACCTTAAAAAATGGTCAGAGTATCAACATTGAAGGGATGAATAGTATCATTAAGCTTGACTCTTCATTAATCAATGGGAACCCTCCTCATCGGGTGATCCAAAAGGTGATCTTTGAGGTTGGAAAATCATATAGTCCTATCATTTCTCTCGACCAAAATTTCACACACCAAATCCTATAGGATTCTCCATTATACAAGCATTGTAAAATTTCTAAAAATGAGGTCATGCATGTCACATAAGAATGTTTAGACCTGGGGGTGGAAGGATAGAAAAAGGTGGAAGTTCCCACCAGTGTTCCATTAGTAAGCAAAGAGGGGAGACTTAATAAGTGTGCCAAGCGTTCAAGTGCTAAGACCACAATGGACAAGGTGGTGGCACTATCAAACAAAACATTAACTGGTCACTTCTATGGTCATTACATTTTAGAGAAAAAAATTGAGATAGATGGAGAGTTATTGCACCCCTCTAGTAAGTTATATCCCAAAATCCAATAGCCTAGTCAAAGAGTGGCTCATATTTCACTCTAGAAGTGAGGAAGGTGTGAGGATAATCCTGCATGAGAAGTGGTTCTAGGGTAGTACCTATATAGCTCTAAATAAATGGATTCCAACTTTCAACCCAAGAAGAGAAAGGATCCCAAACACCCAGTGTGGTTAAGTTGTCAAGATTACCTATTGAGCTATGGTTTGTTGAATCTCTTAGGGTCATTAGGAGTGGCTTATAACCATTCTCAGAAGTTGAATACTTTGAATCAACCATGTCTGACGCAATAGCTTGCATACTAGTAGAGCTATATCTATAAAACAAGTTGGGAGAGGAAATGGATATATAAGTGGGTACCCATAGTTATACCTAGGTATTGGACTATGTGGGTATCCCCTTCTAGTGCTCAAGATATCATTCATACATCCATTTGATGAAATATTGTAGTCTGGGCTTCCATGGGAGAGAGTTGTTGATACCTTTTTCCTCCTTCTACCTATATATGTCTTTCCCTTACGGGTACCCTTTGCATAATGCCTAAGTAATGTGAATGTAGGGGTGGTAAGACCCTTGTCAAAAATCTTGCATTCACACATTCCCGCATACCTACATTACCACATCCACACATACTTTCTTACCCATGTCCCACATCCCATACTTTGACTTTTCTCCAATTGTCTCGGTAGCTCATGTAGAAGGATGACCCCAACATCCCCTCCCCCACACATATCCTTCTCCCTGCAACCCACATGTCGCATAATACTCTTAGTTCCCGCACCCATGTGCCAGATAGCCCCATACCCACTTTCCACGTAAGGAATGATTTGTGTTTTCAAGTTAATCCTAGCGTATCCACTATACTCCTCTCATATGACTAGAACGATTGTTGTTAATTAATGAGGATCAATTCTTGCACATTTCCCCCAAGCCTCGTGTACGCAAATGGAAGTTACCATTTACTGAGTAGTATGCACCAATGTATGAAAGGGAATATTTGAACAATGAATTGACCCCTAATTTATGATTAAGGGGTATCTATCGAATGAGAAATCAAAGTTATACATGTAATCCTCACACTTACCCAAGTGCATTGGAAGTGGAAAAAGACGGTGAACAAGAAGAAGAGAGAACCATTATGTGGAGATATAGTGAATTGATCGGCTCATGAAAGTAGGGATTTCCAGTGTTCTATAGAATATAAGCGGTATTCTGAGTTATACCCAAAAAACAAGCTCAAAAGCAAAGTCTAGACATTAGGGATAGTTAAATTCAGATGCATGCTTGTAGCATTCGATTTCATAGAATTGGTCACATGGTGTGCTAAGATATTTGATTCTAAGCATTGGCTCATTGAGGTTAAGGAAAGCAGAAGATTGTTTGTCCTTTTAACACCAGATACCTTCGAAAGGATGTTATGTCTCCCAAATCCAAATAGATTCCTCAAGATTTCTGAGGTGGATTTCTTTATTGGATGCTCAAGGTGGTGGAAATAGTTCCCTCAAGGAATTATTGGTCCAGCCTCTAGTGGGGTCCCCAAGCATCAACAAAATCAACACATGCATGTTAGCTTTGTCGTTTAAAGAATTTGTTTGGATTTTCACATAATTGGTGGGTAAAGACTCAACAACTTATGTTCCCAAGTATGTGTTATATGTGCTCCATTACTTGGTGAGAATGGGCACCATTTCCTATTGGGCCCAAGTTAAATTCGAATAAGATTTCCCACCAATTTTCAAGCTTCATTCAAACTAAGAGGTTCTACATCACCTCTTATTTTCTTTCCATATTTTACTGTAATACATTTGAGGGAATGCCCTCGAGGGGCATTGTAAATTTTGAATAATATCCCACTCAATTTTGGTATCCCACATTATGGAAGCACAAGGCTCCATTTTGTTTTTACCAAATCCGATATTCCTTCATCTGGGATTGTAGAATCATGCTCACAAGAACTAAGCCAGCTAGGGTGACGAAGGTGGCCATGGAATTTATCAAGAAGAAGGGAGTGTGTGTATTTGAAGAGTAGTTCACATACATAAGGCTCTTTGGCTTCAGAGGGAATCCCTTGCTTCTTACCTAGTTTTTGTGTGACATTTTTTGGTGTATGAATTATGCATACAATGTAGGACATGGTCCTTGTTTTTTTTTATAAAAAGAGGAAATGAAAATTCATTCCCATGCCCTTCAATATTGTCGATATTACATTCAAAATTTCATCAATTCAGACCGAGATGGCAGGATTCTTCAAGTATTTTAATATGAAAGAAGTATAAGCTCACAACAGCTTTGATCCGAAAGGCATTTTCATGGCTCATATGGTATCAATTGATTACACCTCAGTTTTTGATAGGGTGCAAGAAATTACATAAGGAGGCAATGACAATGAAGAATCTCATGTCAAATCCAAGGTGACAACTCCCCCGAGCAGAACTACACCCAAAAAGAAGAAGAAATTTTCCCATGAATATGCACATACAAGGGAAAGTTCAAATGTCTGTGCAATAGAGGTCTCTCTCTTGGAGGAAAATAAGTAGTCACAACATAGACACAAGGGAAGATCCACAGCCAATGTCGAGGGTGGCGTAGCTCATCACTACCATAAGCGCTCATCTTTATACCAGCAGAGTCAGAAGATTAATGTTGGTGGAAGATAGAGTAATGAGGGATGTGTGGGTGATAGATACAATGGGGACCCCCCTCGATACCAATTGAAGATAACACATGTTGTTACCCCTATTCCAAAAGGAAAAAGGAATCCATATGGAGGTGGTTCTCAGAACCTTGATGGTTTAGAATTAAACACAACTTACATGGAAGTTGATGAAGTCAATAACATGCCCACATGGGCTGCAGTACAAATAAAAGAGAGTAAGTTTATATTAGAGGAGTTGTCCCAGGAGGGGCCAAAAAAATTTTAGGAACATTTTATGACTCGTCATCATTCCAAATGTGACAAACAATCAAATAAGATCCATACTAAAAGAGTCAATATGAAGGATAAAAAGGTGATGGGAAAGTGGAGCTCTGAAATTGAAGTCAAGGGCTTGAATCATTCACAGGTTCTCATATTTCATCAGGGTATGGGTGAGGCATTTTCTCATTCGATAATAGAGTAAGAGGTAGATAACACGAGATTGAAAAAGAGGGTAAGGGAACTTGAAGCTTCCCTTAGCCCAAATCCATTATTTGTAGAGCCATTATCTATGATAGTCCTAGAATAATTCTGTGAAGAAATGGATGGATCAAACTCCAAAGTCATCAAAGCTGCAAAACTATTGATGGGTATCAGGAAATATGTGGTTGAAAACATTGATAAAAGATTCGGCATTATTCGGGAAGCTTAGGAAATTGTTGTCAAAGCAGGTGTCATAACCAGAAGGATTCAAGCTCATAGGGAGTATCTACAAAAGGACCTACAAAATAATAAGCATTTCTATAAGAATGAAGTAAGCACATTCATGGAAAGAATATCTAATATGGATGATCTTATGAGGCAGAAACAAGTTCTTTCTTCTAAAAGTGGATTACGGAAAATACATGTTGGTTGGCTTGGGAGAGTTTATACTCTCTGGAAATTGAGTGTCACTTATGACTCTCTAGAAGAAATGAAGACCGCACTATTTTTAAAATCTCTTGATGTTATAAAGAAAATGGAAGCTTCGCTTTTGATAAAGGACTCAATGTTGTTAAATAAAGATCAAGTGGAAGAAGAACTAAGTATTGGTTGTGGAGCCTGATTATCTTCCTGATTCAGAGGTCTTTGTTTTCAGTTGTGTTTATACCCCATGAATATTGTACACACCTCCATGTGGGGGGGGGCTTCCCCCCCCTGCAGGATCCGAGAGGCTCATCCCCACGGTTGAGGGGTCTAGGAGCCAATCATCCCCTGACGGGGGTATGGGGGTAGTGTCCCCCAATGGGAGTTTGGGGGTAAATCCCCCAAAGAAAAAATTGCATTGTAAAATGTTGTAATTTCAATCTAGACCGTTCATTATAAGGTCGTAGATATGATAGTAGAAGTTATTTTAGGGATTGTTTCCCTAGCAGGAAACCCTCTTTTATGAGGGAATTGTATTTTGGTTGTGTATGTGTGTGATTATTGTATTCTAAGAGAGGTTATTGTGAGAGAAAGAAGAGGAAGTTACAGCGGGTGTGTTGTAGGTTGTATCCCTTCATTTTGTTGGATAATAAAAAGGAAGGACCTGGAAATTTCTCTAGTGGACGTAACCCACATTAGGTGAACCATGTATATATGTGTCTCTATTGTATTGTGTATCTTTTGTGTTTTATTTCCGCATTTGTCTTATTGTTTTGCTCTGCGATCCTGTTTTTATAACACTAAGTGTACTAAGGGTCACATAGGAAATAGAATTTGACGATCTCACTTGGGCCCGAGATACGATCACGTTTATGACGGTTATCATATGCTTTTCCCCATGTACATATGTGTTTTTCGTATTTTAAAGGAGATTTTTGAAGAATTTTATGATAAAATGATGTGATCGACATAAGGTATGTGTAATTCATGTTTAATGATTATATTGAGTATAATTCGTCATGTTTTATGATTACCAAGATCTAATTCACGTTTTTTTGGTGTTACAGGGGAAAAACGCACCATGTTTCTGCTTCCGGCACTTGATCTGTCACTCCTTCCAGTACTCATTCTGGCACTTGATCTGACACTCTGTCCAGCACTGCGTATTGCACAAAAACGTAGGGTGACTTGGCGGTTATGGTATTGGCGGCCAGTGACGAGCAAATTGAGCACGTCGGTTTTGTTCATACTTTCCCCTTCTAGCTATTGAGCTCACAACAACTCAGTTTCAGTGGCTAAAGAGGGCGATTATTGGCTCACTATGTTTTATCAATTAGGGCTCCATTTATTGTAATTTTTCGAAATTAGAAGTGGTTTGACCCTCGTATGGTCGACCACTTGGTCTATAAACGTTATAAATACCACTGAGGTGGTCAGATGATTGTTAAGTAGCATAAGCATTAGAATTGTTAGTGTGATAGACAGAAAAACGATTTTACTCTGTTTTGAGTTTTTACATTGCCAGATTATGCCAGAATTGTGTTTTTAAGTTTTTATGGTGAATTCGTCTTGTTGAGAGCATGGTGTAATTTTAGAGAGTGACCATGACTTGCTGGGGGGGGCACTAGCAGTATGGTAACTGTCTTCGTGTTTGTTTATGCATTTCATAATTTAATTGTTCTCTTTATTTTCTGTACATGCATATTTTTATTGTGTTAACTAGTTTGTTGTAGTTTAATTGTTTTGATTCTCTTTTGCATGTTAGAATGATGAGATGTGTTAGCATGCATTGATCTTGTAGATTAGGAACAGACTTGCAAGTCTCTATACTAACCCCATGTGCATTTAGATGTTAGATCATGCTTTGATTTATGATTTTATAGTCAAGTTTAAAACAGAGTTTTAATTTGGGTTCTCTTCGACAAGGATTTGATGGATGGATAGAATTAATTCCAGTTTTTAATTATAGCTTGCTTATTTCAGTTTTATATAGATCCCGTTTAATTAGTTCTTGGTTAATATAGATTGTTAGTTTACTTTTCAATATCATAGTTTAATTTATGTTTTTAATCATTTCCTTATTGCAGTTTGAATTGTTATAATAGACATAGCATAGTTTCATTTTACGTAATTTCCTTTCCTATAATTAAATTGCAATTATATTTCTTAGTTAATGGTTGAATCTAGTTTTGCTTACATAGTGTAGAAGTATAATGATGATCTCGTTATGTTGTTGATGGTTCATATATGTATATGCAGGGTATTTAACATTGTTTTTTCATGGCTAAAGTCTCATTGGATTGTTTAATCAATACCTTTCACTTTGCCATTGAGATTAGTGTTGAGCTTATACCATTGGAATTGTCCTTTGTTGTCAAGTGCCATCAAGATATCATCCGACATCGAAGACATTCACACAACCACCAGCATTATATTTGAATTGTCATAGGTTAAAAGATACTTTCTTGTTTTCGTAGATTAAAGATAGTTTCTTGCTTTCGTAGATTAGAAGATGTAGTTTTCTTGCTTTCATAGATTAGAATAAAGTTTTGTTGTTGTTGTAGGATAGATAGACTTTGCTTTGAAGATTAGATAGTAGTTTGCTTATTATAGATTAAGCATTAGTTGGTAATTCTTCTTGCTTTCAATAAAATAGATTTCCTTTCATGCATTAGAAATAGTTTTGCATTGAGAATTTAGTCCAGTTGCCTCTTAGATTTCCTTTCATGCATTAGAAATAGTTTTGCATTGAGAATTTATTCCACTTGCCTCTTAGGATAGACAGTTGTTCAATGAGAAGTTTTACTTTGATTACTTGCAGTAGTCAGTTGCCTTTGTTTACTTGTCTATTTGCTTTAGTAGGTTAGATAATCGTCTTTTGCTTTAGTAGGTTAGTTAGGTGTCTTTACTTACTTGTCTATTGCTTTAGTAGGTTAGTTAGGTGTCTTTGTTTGCTTGTCTATTTGCTTTAATAGGTTAGATAGGTGTTTTTGCTTGCTTGTTTATTTATTTTCTTTCATAGGGTAGTTTCTCATTGAATGTAGGTTGGCAAGTTAAAATAGTTTGCTTTTGTTAGTTGCTCATTATTATGCTTAGTAGTTTGCCTTTGCTTATTGTTGAACCAGCTTGCTTTGAATAGGGTTTTTTACTTCTTAGGACTATCCATCAATCCTTGGCCCAAAAGTACTTAGGTTACCTAGTTTCAATTTTCTTAGTAGGGTTTTCTCGTTAGATAGCTTTGATTAAGTAGATTAGCCTTAGATAGCTACCTTCATTAGTTAGACTATACTCCTACCAGCCCTTCTGTTAGCTCCCAAAATGAATCCGTCACTATGGTTGCATTTTGTGGTTGATAGCATGGCTATTGGTAGTTTTCTCAAGTTTGGTTTTGAGTTTTTCTAGTAGCAAGACTTAGGTTTTGATTTTTGTCTTAGAAATAAGACGACCCATAAAGGTCTTCTCTTTAAAATTTTCATAAAATGCTTTCAACAGCTAACGTGTGTTTTAAAGATGATGGTTAGCTGGTGAAAGTGGTGATTTTCAACAGCTAAGGAGCATTTCTCAAGGGTTGTGCGCTGGTGAAAGCGACGGTTTTCAACAGTCGAGGAGCGCTTCCCACGGGCCATTAACTAATGAAAGCGGGGATCACGTGTGTTTTATCCACATTTTAAAAATCAAATGATGATACGCTCAGCCCACGTCATGCAATCAAGTGTGATGCGCTGGTGAAAGTGGATAATGATGGAGACTCGGGTTTGCACGTCTAAATCGGATTGCAAAGCGGATCTCGTTTAGTAACGCATGCTTCACAATCATGGCGTCGAAAACGGAAAATTTGAATCCATCATCGCAGGTACAAGTGCAGTACTTCTTGGCTGACGACATCAAATCATCTCATCACTTCCCCAACATGCATCGCTCACAAATGTATGCTAAGTTTTTAATGTTGAAAGACAGAGCCGAGTGCTTTCACCAGCGCAAGACCTCGGCCCGAACAGCAGATTGCAGTGTTTGGTGTGCATAATCGTTTGAGATTTTGAATCGCAAATGGAAAGGAGACGCAGTGGCGCGTTATTGAGAAAAGAATTGGACAGACTGTCTTTCCTACAGGCGCACTCAGAAGTGCAAAAACACTTCTTAAATGTAGGTTGTATGGAGTATGTCGAGAGGCTACAGAATGTTTGTCACCAATCAACAGCAGAGGCTTTTGCTAAAACGTTTGATGGGAATAAGGCCTGTGTTGGGTCCCTGGAGATCATTGTGGATGAAGCTGCCATCACTGCAGCGACCAGCTTACCAAGATCGGGCCAGAGCTGGTTCAAAATGACTGCCACCAAAAACTTAAATTTCAGAGCATATTTGAAGGAAGAATTCAGACATAATGCATGGAAGAAGAGCATGTCAGTTTCACATTTAGAAGAGGAGTGGCAGGAGTTGTTTAAGGGCATCCAACTCTACATAAATTCAGAAGGCAGATATGACAAACCGATGTTGTATCATTTCAAGCTCTTAGACCATTTCACAGGTAAAACTCTCCTAAATCTACCTTTCTTCTTGCACAAGAGCTTAACTAAAGTCTATAAAAAGATTAGAGCTGAACCTCTGAGCATGAAGAACACTCTTTGCCACTTTGGCCTTATTAAATTGATAATCCTGGAGGAGTTAAGACAGAAGGGAAGGACCTGGCAACATTTTCTTTTTTGGGAGGGCTTTGAAACTCAAACTCAGCCTATGACTGAACAAAATAAAGCTGGAAAGAGACAATTTACTCCTCAAAGTAGCTCGAGGAAGAGGAGAACCCTTCTAGGACCTCCGGAAGAAAGAATCTCTGGTGTGAAATCTCACAGGTCAAAGAAAAAATTGGTTTTTGAAACTACTACAGAGCAACCTACAGAAAAAAGAACAAACATCTTAAACCTACCATACACAGACTCAGAACCAGAGCAAGAGGATGAGAGCCATGTTATCAAAAGTCCTGAACATTCCATTGAGTTTGCATAGAATTATGAGACCTTCACTCACACCGAGGAACGGGAAACATCAAAGAGCACTAGGTCGAAGAAAACACAGAAAATCAAGCATCTCAAAGAAGTGATCGCTCAGCAGGAGGTCTTAGAGAGGGTAATAAAGGAAAGATACAAGAAGTTGTCTAATAATTTTGCAGAAACCAATGCTACATTTGAAAAACTGTCTCATGAAAGTGTCAAGGAAAAGAAGAGGAAACAGAAAATCACCAAAGACTATAACAGTCTATGGTGGCTAGCAAAGCGCCTTAAAAGGAAAATCAGAAAATTGAAGCAAAAGCAAAAATCACACCCAGATTTGCAAGTGCTTGCTCAGGTTGTTGTGAACATKCAAGGGGATAAAGCAGARACACATTGAGTTTTTGATGGAATCACARTTTTGGAGGTGAAAGTTCATTTTGGGCTAAGGCAGAGCTTTCACCAGCGCACAACGAAATTTTACGACCAATTAGCTGGTGAAAGGCCACGCTTTCACCAGCTAACCARYGAATCATAAGGCGAGTTAGCTGGTGAAAGAAGAAAAATCATTTTTGAAAGCTAAGGATGGAGCAGGTCATTTTTCACAGGTTTTAAAGAGCTTCCAGAGTATCAAAGGGATAACAAATCGATTGAAAAGGAMTTTGCATCAGAGATTCGTGGGAGTTTTTGAGAACCACATGCTAAACTGATTTCCTCAAGTATCGACTATGAACATTGAAGAAATCCAACTGTCAAGACAGGTGCCTTTGCCATGTTTCATAGCATCATAGATTCCAGGAGCTGAAGAATACAGATGTCAAATTTTGAGATTGAAGACAATTCGAATGCTAGTCTAGTTATTAAGTCTTTGTTATCAAGTTGCTTAGTTAGATTTGAATTGTTATTTTTAGATACAGATCCAAGTTTTTAGTATCTTAAAAACTGATTGTAAAAGGCTATAAATGCCTGTCTTTTCTAAGAGACAAGGATTCAAACTGGGAGATATTTGGTGCTACTGTATAGACTCTTATTTGCATAAATAAAGTTCAATTTCCTTTCGTTTTCAATATCAGAAATATCCATCTTTCCTTTTTCGTACTTTGTTTCAGTTTATTTTAGTTCATGAAGACTGTTATCTCTTTATTGATCTCATAGACTTGAAGTAAAGGATTTCTCTCTATCTTGCATTAAGCCCTACATTCAGTTGTATTTGGCAATCAAGAATAGTGTTCTTCATCCTCTCCTTTCAATTTACTTGATCTGATTATTGTTTCCTGAAAGCACTGTTTCTTTAGATGTATGAGTTGTCTATTACATTGATCATTGAAGACCCCATTGTTCCAAGCATATATACACATTATTTCTAAGTTACCAACCATCCTTAGCCTACAACCCTAAGGAGTTTCTTGGAGTGATAACAAATTGGCGCCGTTGCCGGGGAGACGAAATTCAAGTTCTGCTTTCCTGGGATATGACACAGAGTTGATCTTTGATGATAGACAAAGATTAGACATTTTTAGTTGGTTGTAATTATCTATCTGGCAACTCCACAAGTTCATCCTGTCTCTTAAGAGGATCAGTACTAGGGTAAATCCTCAAGAATCACCTATCACACCAGTGTCCAATCCAGAACTTATACTCAGGAAAGGGAAGACAATTCAAGGTCAAACTTCAAGATCAGATACAGAAGGTAATCCTCTTTTCAGTTCTGGAAAATCTACTACAGAAAAATTTGAGTTCTTTCCAAAGAGCATTGATAAAAAAATAGCTGTAAATTCTGTAGAAGAACAAATTCTTTTTGATCAACAGGAAAATCCTAATGATGATAAATTGATAGATTTAAATTTGATTGAAAAAACACCCAAGACTTTAGAAAGAAACCACAGTTCTTCTTCCCTTGAGTCTTTTCATTCTCAGCAACAAGAAGATCATTTGGACATTTATACTAGCCTCCTTGTTGTTGAACATCTCCTCCAAGAGCTATCTGCTAAAGGTGAAGGAAATTTGGCTGGACAGCTTGCAAATTTTTACAGAGCCTCTTATCAGACCTCTTTCCCATTAGAAGATTCACATATTTCACATTCCTCCAGTGTTGAAGACTTGAAAAAGAAACCATCACCTTCCTCACCCTTGATAATTATGTCTGCACCACCTCCTTTGACGAAGATGCAACAAATCCTAGCTGCTAGGTATGCACCACTCATATTGCCAAACCCGGTATCAGCCATGCCAACAGGAGACTATCAGAAGTATATGCCCAAATTCACAGGTGAAGGCGATGTGTCTGCTGAAGAACATATTGAGGCTTTTTACAGTTATGCTAAAAACCTTAATATTGAAGAAGAAGATGTTTGGACACGAGTCTTTGTCCAAAGCCTAGATGGCCATGCTAGGAAATGGTTCAAAGAACTCCCTGCTGGTTCCATAGCTAGAATCGAGAAATTGGATGAGACATTTTTGAAACATTGGGGTGACAGAAGAGATTTTGTCTACTATATCACAGAATTCAGAAACCTAAGGAAACAAAGTAGTGAGTCAGTCTCTGATTTCACTAAAAGATTTAACCGGATGTATGGAAAAATACCAGCAGAGATAAAACCTTCAGATGATTCTACCAAGATCACATATTCTGATGCTTTTGACTCAGATTTCTATTTACTTTTGAGAGAAAGGAGGTCACCATCATTATCTCTCATGCAAGATGCTTCCCTTGAGGTGGAATCAAATATTCTAGCCTCCCAGAAGTGGAAAGGAGATTCTGATAGGAGAAGGCCAAGGAATGAGGCTTCTTCTTCATCAAGTGTTGATCTGAAATTTGATAAAATGGCTAAGATGCTAGAGTCTCTAACCTCTGAGATATCTAAGCTCAAGATTGAAAATAAGCAGCCTGTGAAGGGAAGAGGCACTTATGATTCTGCAGGCAGGAACCCAAATCAAAATCCCAACAACTTCAAAATAAATAATCAGCCAACTCAGATCTTGCAAAGAGAAAAGAACCCTATTGAAGATCAGAGAATAAAGGTCCCTCTTCAAAATGTTGTGATGGATGAAGACGAGGGTGAATATCAAGAAGGTGGAGAAGACAGCATTCATTGTGTTGGAGAAGAGACAGGGAAATCTTATCTAACACAATATGACTATGAGGAAGCATTGATCACTGAACAGACAGAAGATAATCTTATTGATGATGGCATTTTCACAACAGAAGATAAGAATAGATATAACCTCCGATCAAAATCTGATACTGCTCAACAAGATGCACCAGCCTCTCTCGAAAAGAGCACATCCCCTGTTAAGCAAAAAGATCAGACATCAGAGAATCAGCAAGCAAATCCTTCAAAGGTGAAAGCATCAGCTCCTCCCAAAAAGACTGTTGCCCTTGTCAAGCATCAAACTCCAGAAAGTCAGCCTCCTGTTGAACAGCAAATCAATCAGGAAGCTCCTTCGAATCCGGTAAAGGTCTATGATAAAGCTTCTAATAAAGTCCCATGTTCATTCAATTTTGAGGCTGAAATACAAAAAATTAAAATTCCTATTCCTCTAGTCGAGTTAATGAAAAATGAAATGTTCAAAAGGGATATCCTCAAAACTCTAGATCCCCAATCTGTATCCATTTCTGCTGATATCCTCAACATATATGATGAAAATCCAACCATTACTCTGGGCCAAATGATAGAAGACAGAGATGAAATTTGTCCTCCCTTTTACATCTCTTTAAATATTCATGAGAAAACACTGCATAACTGTTTGTTGGACTCCGATGCTTTGCACAATTTGATGCCAAAGGCGGTCATGGATGAGCTTGGGCTGGAGATCACCAAGTCTTATCACGATCTTTTCTCTTTTGACTCTCGAAAAGTCAAATGTCTTGGGATGATCAAGGATTTGGCTGTAACCTTAACCCAAGCATCCATGAAGACTATGGTGATGGATATAGTAGTGGCTGACATACCTCCTAAATTTGGATGTCTACTATCAAGATCGTGGATGAAGAGGCTAGGTGGAACTCTTCAAATGGATCTCTCCTACGCTACTATCCCTGTTTTTGGAGGGGTGAACAGAAGGCTATACAGGGAATCTCAGTTGGCATATGTAATCAGTGATGAGAAAAATCCATCCAACCATCCTATCTATTCGGTCGACACAGGTATGGGATCTTGTATTTTGCAAATTGATGATTCATTACCTGATACATTGCTGCTCAGAAAGCCCACAGTTCAGCCCACAGAAACAACAAAAGACGATCTTTGGACCATGTTCTTTGATGGTGCTTGCACTAAAGAATCAGCAGGAGCAGGAGTGGTATTGATTTCCCCTTCTAAGAAAACTTCTCATTTGTCCTTTAAACTTGATTTTAAAGTGACTAATAATATTGCTGAGTATGAGGCACTACTTCTGGGGTTGAATGCAGCCAAAGAGAGGAAGATTAAAAAATTGCAGGTGTTTGGAGATGCAGATTTGATTATTCAGCAGGTGAATAAGTCCTTTCAAGCAAAGCATGTCAGGTTGAAGGCATACAGAGATGAAGTGTTGAAGGCAATTCACGATTTTGCAGATTTTAAAATTTCATTTGTACCTAGAGCAATGAATGAATTGGTTGATTCATTAGCTGTGTCGGCTTGTGCATTCATACCCCCTCTACCTCATAAATTGACTTACGAAATTCAAGTTAAATATAGGCCCTCGCTCCCTGATAATGTAAAATTTTGGAAGGTTTTTGAAGACGATGTTGAACTCACTAGATTTCTTGCAGTGATAGATGAGTTTGCAGATCTGCAGATCGATCAGGAGAATGAACATGACAATGAAATTGAGAAGCCAGAATTCAGAAGCAAAATCGCAGCACATGAAATAGTCCAGTTGTCTACCAACAGAATTCCTAAAGGTTTGGTCCCGTTGGAAAGGTTGTTCGATAATAATGATGTGGTTGTCAAATTGGAAAGTGGGGAAAAAGATTCAAAAGTTTTGCAGTACAATGTAGCTAGCGAACAAGATCCTAAGTATGTCAACTTAGCCTCACATTTGACTGAAAAACAAAGGGCTGATTATGGAGAATTGCTAAAGGAGTTTGCTGACATTTTCGCTTGGCAATATGATGACTTGAAGACTTTTGACACAAAGGTAATTCAGCATAATATTCCCTTGAATAAAGACACCAAACCATTCAGGCAGAAGCTTAGATCCTTCAATCCTTTGTTGCTACCTACAATGGAAAGGGAAATTAAAAAACTATTGGACGCTCACATCATCATTCCCCTCAGATATTCAGAATGGATTGTGAATCTCGTACCGGTCAGGAAGAAGAATGGGGAGATCAGACTCTGCATCGACTTCAGAAATTTGAATAAGTGCTCTAGGAAGGACAACTACCCTCTGCCCAAAATGGAGCATATTTTGTAGAAGGTATCAGGATCAAAGGTGATGTCTTTTATTGATGGGTTTTTCGGATACAACCAGATTGTTGTCCATCCAGACGATAAAGAAAATATTGCTTTTACTACTCCATGGGGTACGTTTATGTACGAGAAGATGCCCTTTGGATTGATGAATGCAGGAGCGACATTCCAAAGGGCGATGGACATTGCTTTCGTTGGAGAGAAAGATAAATTTGTCCTGATATATCTCGATGATATCACTATTTTCTCAAGCAGCCATGAACTTCATTTGCAGCACTTAAAAAGGACATTTCTAAAATGTCAAAGGTATGGCATTTCTCTTAATCCAAAAAAATCAAATTTTGCACTTAAGGAAGGGAAATTACTTGGGCATATTGTTTCAGCTGATGGAGTGAAAATTGACCCCAAAAGGGTAGAAGCAATTAAAAATCTGTCTCTTCCTAGATCAAAGAAGGACATTCAGTCTTTCCTTGGGACTATAAACTTTATCAGAAGGTTTATAGTAAACTTTGAAGAACTCACAAAGCATATCATTGCTATGTTAAGAAAGGACTCTGAGGTAAAATGGACTGAAGCAGCCAGACACTCATTCAATGCCATCAAGGAAGCCATCACAACAACCCCTGTTTTGATCAGCCCCGATTTCTCCAAGGTATTTTACATCTTTTCATTTGCTTCAAGTGATACAATCATAGCAGTACTCTTGCAGAAAAATGTCGATGATCAAGAGCAGCCAGTTGCCTTCTTCAGTAAGGTCTTGAGGGACGCAGAGGTAAAGTATGAATTGTTGGAGAAACAAGCATATGCACTTATCAAGTCATTGAAAGCTTTCAGAGTTTACATCCTTCAGGCAAAGGTAATAACTTTCGTTCCCTCCAGTTCAGTTAAATATGTGCTTATACAACCCGACATAGATGGAAAAAGGAGTAAGTGGATAGCAAAGTTGATTGAATTTGATGTTGAAATTAAACCAGCAAAACTTGTGAATGGTCAGGGCCTTGCCAAACTTCTGGCAGAAGAAAATTGCAGACTGCTCGAAATAAATTTGGTAAGTATTAATGCAGATAACGTTCAGTCTTCAGAGAATAAGGAAGGTGAAGAAATGCGGGTATCATCTCACCTAGCTGATTGCAAATGGTACAGTCACATTATTTATTTTCTGCAAACTTTATCAGTCCCATCAGATTTGACAAAAACACAAGGAATGGCTTTGAAGCTCAAAGCCATAAATTTCTGCATCAATGGCAACTTATTGTTCTGGAAAAATCCAATAGGTTTATTATTGAGGTGCATAAACCAAGAAGAAGCAGCTAAGGTCATGATTGAATTCCATAATAGTGAATGTGGGGGACATCACTATTGGAAAACCACTGCACATAAAATCTTAAGATTTGGTTACTACTGGCCATCCTTATTTTCAGATGTATGTGAGTTTGTGAGAACATGTGACAAGTGTCAAAGATTTGAAGGTAAACAACAACTGAAGTCTCTTCCCCTCAAACCTATAGTGGTCACAGGGCCTTTGCAGCAGTGGGGCCTGGACTTCATAGGTGAAATTCACCCACATTCTAGTGGTCAGCACTGGTGGATCCTTGTTGCCACCAATTACTTTACAAAGTGGATTGAGGCTATTCCCACCCGGAAAACCAATCATACTGTCATCATAAATTTTCTGCAAGAAAACATATTTGCCATATTTGGCTGCCCTAAGAGAATAGTCACTGATAACACTGTTGCATTCAAAGATAAACACTTGGTCAAATTGTGTGAAGAGTTGGGAATTCAGCTGGTACATTCCACTGCTTACTATCCGCAAGGGAATGGATTAGCTGAGTCATCCAACAAGAGTTTAGTCAGAATTATAAAGAAGTTGCTTGAACAAAATGCCAGAGGCTGGGATTCCAAGCTGAAGTTCGCTTTGTGGGCTAACAGGGTTACATGTAAGAAATCAATTGGTACATCTCCTTTCAAGTTGGTATATGGTACTGAAGCCATATTTCCTGTTCAACTTGCACTGTCGGTTGCAAAGTTTTTACAAGAAACTGATTCTGAACCAAGTGATTTGACTCGAAGAATTCATAATTTGGTAGAACTACAGAAAGATAGAGAGCAGCTTTTGCAAAAAACAGAATTACATCAAGAAAAAATCAAGGAGATCTTCAACAAGAAAGTCAAATCAGATGTCTTCAAAACAGGGGATTTAGTCTTAAAGTGGGATGCAGCAAGGCAAGAGAAGGGGAAACACGGCAAATTTGAGACTCTCTGGACAGGTCCTTTCGTCATAATAGCGGTGCAGTAGAACAATACCTTTGTTCTCCAAAATCTTTCAGGCGGGGAAGTAGCAGGTGACCCTTTCAACGGGCGCTTTCTGAAGACCTATTTTTCATAAGGCTTTTCTTAAAAGCCCTGTTCTACTTGTACATATTCTTTTTCAGTTTTGTTTTCTTTGTTTCTGTCACTTGAATAACTCCATGCCCAATGGTACCAGCAAAACTATTTTTCAGATTTCTTTTTAATTTTGTAATAAAGGCTATTGAGTCTAGCTAGGTTCTTGGTCACCTCACAGGGAGATGCCCATCCCAATTGGAGCCAAATGTTAGCTCCCAAAATGAATCCGTCACTATGGTTGCATTTTGTGGTTGATAGCATGGCTATTGGTAGTTTTCTCAAGTTTGGTTTTGAGTTTTTCTAGTAGCAAGACTTAGGTTTTGATTTTTCTCTTAGAAATAAGACGACCCATAAAGGTCTTCTCTTTAAAATTTTCATAAAATGATTTCAACAGCTAACATGTGTTTTAAAGATGATGGTTAGCTGGTGAAAGTGGTGATTTTCAACAGCTAAGGATCATTTATCACGGGTTGTGCGCTGGTGAAAGCGGCGGTTTTCAACAGCCGAGGAGCGCTTCCCACCGGGCATTAACTGATGAAAGCGGGGATCACATGTGTTTTATCCATGTTTTAAAAATAAAATGATGATATGCTCAGCCCACGTCATACAATCAAGTGTGATGCGCTGGTGAAAGTGGATAATGATGGAGACTCGGGTTTGCACGTCTAAATTGGATTGCAAAGTGGATCTCATTCAGTAACGCATGCTTCACAATCATGACATCGGAAATGGAAAATTTGAATCCATCATCGCAGGTACAGGTGCAGTACTTCTTGGCTAACGACATCAAATCGGCTCATCGCTTCCCCAACACGCATCGCTCACAAATGTATGCTAAGTTTTTAATGTTGAAAGACAGAGCCAAGTGCTTTCACCAGCGCAAGACCTCGGCCCGAACAGCAGATTGCAATGTTTGGTGTGCAGAATCGTTTGAGATTTTGAATCGAAAATGGAAAGGAGACGTAGTGGCGCGTTATTGAGAAAAGAATTGGACAGTCTGTCTTTCCTACAGGCGCACCCAGAAGTGCAAAAACACTTCTCAGGTTGTATGGAGTATGTCGAGAGGCTACAGAATGGCTGTCACCAATCAGCAGCAGAGGCTTTTGCTAAAACGTTTGACGGAAATAAGGCCTATGTTGGGTCCTTGGAGATCATTGTGGATGAATCTTCCATCGCTGCAGCGACCAGCTTACGAAGATCGGGCCAGAGCTGGTTCAAAACGACTGCCACCAAAAACTTAAATTTCAGAGCATATTTGAAGGAAGAATTCAGACATAATGCATGGAAGAAGAGCATGCCAGTTTCACATTTAGAAGAGGAGTGGCAGGAGTTGTTTAAGGGCATCCAACTCTACATAACCTCAGAAGGAAGATATGACAAACTGATGTTGTATCATTTCAAACTCTTAGACCATTTCACAGGTAAAACTCTCCTAAATCTACCTTTCTTCTTGCACAAGAGCTTAACTAAAGTCTGTAAAAAGATTAGAGCTGAACCTATGAGCATGAAGAACACTCTTTTCCACTTTGGCCTTATTAAATTGATAATCCTGGAGGAGTTAAGACAGAAGGGAAGGACCTGGCAACATTTTCTTTTTTGGGAGGGCTTTGAAACTCAAACTCAGCCTATGACTAAACAAAAGAAAGCTGGAAAGAGACAATTGACTCCTCAAAGCAGCTCGAGGAAGAGGAGAACCCTTCCAGGACCTCCGGAAGATAGAATCTCTGGTGTGAAATCTCACAGGTCAAAGAAAAAATTGGTTTTTGAAACTACTACAGAGCAACCTATAGAAAAAAGAGCAAACATCTTAAACCTGCCATACACAGACTCAGAACCAGAGCAAGAGGATGAGAGCCCTGTTATCAAAAGTCTTGAACATTCCATTGAGTTTGCACAGAATTATGAGACCTTCACTCACACCGATGAAGGGTAAACATCAAAGAGCACTAAGTCGAAGAAAACACAGAAAATCAAGCATCTCAAAGAAGTGATCTCTCAGCAGGAGGTCTTAGAGAGGGTAATAAATGAAAGATACAAGAAGTTGTTTGATAATTTTGCAGAAACCAATGTTGCATTTGAAAAACTGGCTCGTGAAAGTGTCAAGGAAAAGAAGAGGAAACAGAAAATCACCAAAGACTATAACAGTCTATGGTGGCTAGCAAAGCGCCTTAAAAGGAAAATCAGAAAATTGAAGCAAAAGAAAAAATCACACCCATATTTGCAAGTGCTTGCTCAGGTTGTTGTGAACATGCAAGGGGATAAAGCAGAGACACATTGAGTTTTGATGGAATCACAGTTTTGGAGGTGAAAGTTCATTTTGGGCTAAGGCAGAGCTTTCACCAGCGCACGGTGCAATTTTACGACCAGTTAGCTGGTGAAAGGCAGCGCTTTCACCAGCTAACCAGTGAATCATAAGGCGAGTTAGCTGGTGAAAGCAGAAAAAGCATTTTTGAAAGCTAAGGACAGAGCAGGTCATTTTTCACAGGTTTTAAAGAGGTTCCAGAGTATCAAAGGGATAACAACTCGATCGAAAAAGACTCTGCATCAGAGATTCGTGGGAGTTTTTGAGAACCACATGCTAAATTGATTCCCTAAAGTATCAACTATGAACATTGAAGAAATCCAACTGTCAAGACAGGTGCCTTTTCCATGTTTCATAACATCACAGATTCCAGGAGCTGAAGAATACAGATGTCAAATTTTGAGATTGAAGACAATTCGAATGCTAGTCTAGTTATTAAGTCTTTGTTATCAAGTTGCTTAGTTAGATTTGAATTGTTATTTTTAGATACAGATCCAAGTTTTTAGGATCTTAAAAACTGATTGTAAAAGGCTATAAATGCATATCTTTTCTAAGAGACAAGGGTTCAAACTGGGAGATATTTGGTGCTACTGTATAGACTCTTATTTGCAGAAATAAAGTTCAGATTCCTTTCGTTTTCAATATCAGAAATATCCATTTTTCCTTTTCTGTACTTTGTTTCGGTTTATTTTAGTTCATGAAGACTGTTATCTCTTTATTGAGCTCTTAGACTTGAAGTAAAGGATTTCTCTCTATCTTGCATTAAGCCCTACATTCAGTTGTATTTGGCAATCAAGAATAGTGTTCTTCATCCTCTCCTTTCAATTTACTTGATCTGATTATTGTTTCCTGAAAGAACTGTTTCTTTAGATGTATGAGTTGTCTATTACATTGATCATTGAAGACCCCATTGTTCCAAGCATATATACACATTATTTCTAAGTTACCAGCCATCCTTAGCCTACAACCCTAAGGAGTTTCTTGGAGTGATAACACCTTCTACCTTTGGCATATATTTTGCTACAACTCTAAGTTTACTTACCCCGGGTTGACAATTTAATTAAGGGTTTTTAGTGTCTTTTTAGTGCATATAGAACACCCACCACTCACAAACTTTCCAAATAAAGAACTCCAACAGTAGCTGGTCAATTTTGTGAATGAGAATGAACATCAATATTCCATAGCAAACATCAACGGGACACGTTAAATAAAATTCGAGATTAGTTGTTCAGAATTAGGGTGAAACAAGACACAACCATAGCATCGTTACATGGATATATTCAATAATGGATGAAATGTGTGTTAGATTCAATATATAACGCATTGTAATCTTGAAGATTAAAGAAATGGTTACGACAGTTCCAATTGATATCTTCCTTCTTATTTAAAGAATCTATAGGAAGTCGCTTGACACCATTCAATGCTTCCATTTTTATGAGTACAAGCATTGTTTGAAGCATTTCCCTCACTTTTATTCTTTCTCGGTCTGCAAATCATTTAGTCTTGTCATTTGAATGTTTTATTTGTGTGCAAGACCGATTTTTGACTACTTATTTTTGTCTTCCAAGTTACCTCTACTTGATATATGGTCCACGGGAGCCCCATCCCATCCCACTAGGGTGAATGAATTTATTATTTCTTGTTTAAATATCACGAATATTGTGTAGTGTCAATTGGTGCACACATTTTATTTGATATTGAACAGTGGATTTGTACTTATTCTTTAAAAATTCAGAAATAGCTACCTTGGTCTCGTGACTTTTGTGGTTTCTGACTTCTATTTAAGCATGAAATATTGATAATGAGTTTCATTTAGATCCCTATGATATGAGTGTTGCTAAATCATTTAAAGTAATCTAAAATGGGCCATCCATGTTGTTCTTTGTTCTATTTGTTTTTCTTTGAATGTATTGCTTTATATTGCCATGATATGGGAAGTGGTTATGGTATAATAGGAGAAATTGTTGTTACTTTATTTACAATTTAAAGTTCTTTCCTTTCAATATGTTCTTTGTTTGCTTCACTCATAGGCATTAGTTGTGTAAATGATAAGACCATTGACCATAAATTTTAATATAACTATTATCTAAATGTGAAATAGAGGAGCACCACCTCTTTAAAAACGAAGAGGGTATCTCTAAATTCCCATCAGAACACCTTATGAGGTTGTCTCTTGTCCTTAACAGGAAAAGAGATCAATAAGAGCGGAGATGAGTAATCAAATCCGAAGGGACAATAAGGTAGAGAAGGGGAAACATATCCCATAAGCTACAGAAGGATTTCTCGAGAGTAGAATCTCATAGAAAATCAAGGTGTATAGGAATCACAAGTTATGTGGATGTAGTGAG
The DNA here is from genome assembly GCA_009831015.1 of Picea engelmannii. Taxonomy (NCBI): domain Eukaryota; kingdom Viridiplantae; phylum Streptophyta; class Pinopsida; order Pinales; family Pinaceae; genus Picea; species Picea engelmannii. Next base: position 168,862 of record ML777611.1, read on the forward strand.
AGATGAAGGGAAAAGGAGTATGACCGAGAAGGGGATTCTTTATATGGAGGGTGTTGTTCCTGAGATTACTCTTAAGGATTGAAGGGTAATGTCAAGGCATCATGAATATAAAAGAAAGTTTTGAAAGGTGTTTTTTCTTCTGTTAGTTATATAAGAATTAATCCTCAAATGAAATTAATGACAGAACAGGACAGAGGCCGTCTTTTGTTTTCTGAGACAATTTATAAAATCAAGTGATATGAGGGAAACTTACAAAATTGTTAAACAAAATGAGGCATCAATGCAAGATTAATCTTACCTTGTTCACAGTAGAAGAAAATAAACAATGCACCCTTGAAAGGATATGAGATATAGTAATCCAAGTAGCTCACGGGTCTTGTATCTACTTATAGAAAATACAGAGGAAAAATTTCTTACTTATCAAACAACTGGTAAAATGTGAATACAACAGTAGTAGTACTAAATTGCAACCACTCACTTATCAAGGAATGACAAAAAGAAACTAGAAATGTGAAATACAGGAGAAAAACATAACTCAAACTGCACAAAAATTGGAATCTCAGTCTACACTTGTATTAATTCTCACAAAATGAGAGTTTTTCTTATTACATCCGTCAAGAAGCAGCCCGTGTTAAACCTTCAAACTATGTATTTATACAAAAATGTTCTCAACCCTAAGCGATTGGAATTCTCATAATTCAAAAATAGTAAATATTACAATATGCAAAATTTTAATAGTTTCATTTGCATCTTCTCTATCTCTTCGCCTGTTGGCAGAGGCGTTTCTTCTTCTTGTCCTCCAGCTCAGAAACAACTTCACTCTAATCATGACATGTGTAAATGATATGCATACGTTGTCTCATTTGTTCCCATATATGTGTTGGCTTTCCCTTGCTCGACACACTGAACACATTTGCCTACGAACTGCACCACTATCCTAAAAGGCTCTATTGTGTCATTCGCCTCGAAAGTATATAACTTATTTTCTATGTGAGGCAGCCTATATTCCATCCTTCTGGCTTCTAAATATATAGACTGTAGTCACAAACTAGGATTGACTATCCACTTATTAATCTGGATAATGTCAATTCGTTTCAATTGCAGGATTTCGGCCTGGGCTTCTTCCATGCTTGTCTTGGAATCAAGTTGATTCCTTGCTATATCAATTTTCACCAAAGCTTCAGAGATAGTATATCTTTCAATGTATAGTGACTCTTTGTTGAGTGAGGAACATTCTTCTTCACAAGCTTTCTTCACTTCCCAGGCTAACATTTTACTTTCAACTAAATTGGCCTCCCAGGTTTTCAGTATTATATCACCTCGAGTTTGCTCTGAAAGGGACAATCTAGAGACCTTAGCTACCTCATCTTTTGTTGATGACATGAATGCTTCCTGGGAAGTAGCTCGAGCTGCAATGGCCTCTCTCACTTTTAAGTAAATGTTATTTAAAGAATGGTATACCATCCGATAATGGTTTTGGGCAGCTTCTACTTTAGTAAAAAGGTTTTGTTGTGCTGATTCTAGCTTCACGTGCACCTCCAATGCCTGGGCTTGGAAAACCTCCATATCCACTATCATGTTCTTAGTCAATTTTATCTTATCTCGCAGTTGTTCAACCAACTCTCCCTGTTGAATGGCCAGTTCTCTACTTACCTGTGAATTTTTATACATTTCATCAAGACTGGTTTTGAGTCGCTGAATTTCCTGCCTGTCACAGGCTCTGATTTTCTAAAAACCCTTATTCATCTCACTTCTCACACTCTATTCCACTTTCTTTATTTGGTTTTGCAACTGTCCTACCAGTAGGTCCTTCTACTTCAATTTTTCTTTCATATTCGCAACTGAATAATGATTTGCTATGGCAAAATCTCCCAATGTGTTTGCCACTTCCATAGAAAAATCCACCTCCTCTAAGGAATGTCCATCAAATATCACCCTATGTCTTTTGACCGTTGTACCCTCCTATTGGCGCATTTCTCTTTTTACTATATCCCTCCTCTTCTTGTTGAAGAAGAAATCGAAAGGAGGCATCTCTTCGACCGAAATGGGAGTAACATATTCTATAAACACTACTTCAGCACTTAGGTTCCCCTGACTGGTATGTAAAGGGGTCAAAGACATAATAGAGTCACCTATTTGGGTGGTATGTGATTGCCCTGTTGTATTAGTAGCTAGATTTTCTGGTGTAGACAGCGATGCATCATGTCCCTTTTTAATCAAAACTTCAGCTTGAGATTTCATTTGATCATCAGGTTGATTTGATGGTGCAGTATTTGCCTTCTGTGTCAAAACCTCTGTTTTCACCAAATTTTCATGAATGTCTTGTCTACTGGACCATCCTGCTTCTAACTTCTGGGTCCCAAATTCCTGTGTGTTTGGAGATGTCGGAACTTCTCCCTATAAGACTTTGGGCAAACTATTTCTCCGATGTTTCTGAAAATTATAGAACTCAGCTAATTCATCTGGAGCCAAAGTCTAGACTTGGCTCAACACTTCCTGATAATATATTGCCCCTCGAAATATCTCATCCTGTGGGGAATTTTCATGCTCATATCTCTTCAAATTGTAAAGAGTCATGTGATTTCCCACGATCTTTGGGGGATCGTGTTCTTGAATTCAATGTTTACCAACTTAATGTCCTTTAGGGCCGCGGCCTCTACCTTTGAGTGGCCAAAATATAACAGTGAAAAAGTACCAACCTGCAAAGGAAAGGTGGGCCACACTTTTTTCTATGTTGCCTTGAGATCTTTACTGATTCCTCCTAGCATAGCTTGATGTGCTACCTCTTGGCACACCAATCTATCTGGTAGAAACATTGGTAAGGCATGCGGAGGAATGGAACATCCAAAAACCCTTATGTAAGAGAAGTGTTCCTCAATGTACCAATCCACTATTTTTCCTAGGTTGGCCACTATCTGGTCTGAAATCCTGGGAGGTGGGCAATCGTATATAGCGATATGCATCAGCACCACCACATAGTTACATATTTTGTAGAAGAATTACTTTGCTTTATCCTCCCACAGCTTGGAGTGATATAAATGTATTGGTTCAGCACTGGTCTGAGTCCAGCTCCAGCCCATCAAAGGGAATGGAGTCATAAAACAAACGGCATCCATAAGGTACGTCGACATGTAAAATGGAGCAGGTCGTCCTTTGGCTTTCAATGACTGATATTCTATGATTTCCTCAGCCAAACTATCTGATAATATCTTGGCCCAATTGAAAGAAAAACCCTTTGCAACTTCATGCATGATCAACACCCATGATAACAGGAAGTGAGCAGATTTTTCTTTCCCGAAAAGTCTACATAGCATCATGGCCACATACATCATATGAGCGTCTAATGATGCAGTGGCATATATTCCATGGGTGTCTGCTCTGAATTTCTCGGGGTGTGCCCACCAATCCTTGATTAAGTCAATGTAATTATTTACACCTTGTGGGCACTCTTCTTCGTCGAACTCCTTTAATAAAGAGGCATTATAACTGTGTTTGAATGTTGGGGATAGTTTGTACATCACCTGTATGTGTTCTGGTCGGAAAGATCCAACAGCAAATTTCTGTGAATTGTGGATGGTCATAGTCAATACATCGACGTTCTCCAAGGCCCAGCCTATCATGTCATTATATGGCATGAGCCTCGACTGCGTGGTTATTTTATGCAGCTCTAATTGGGCTATGTATTTGAGCTTCGTCGCCTGACTTTCGATCCCCTCATAATCTGACTCTTATGGGCAGTTGTTCAACTCATATTGTAGGATATCACATACCTGCATCCAGCTTTTTATGGTCTCTATAGCTCTTGGTGATGTGTTCAAGAGGATATATGTGTTCTAGTTCAAGCTCTCACCAGCCGCTTTAACCATTTTCCTTGGAGCCATGATATCACGAGCTTAGAACTATGTTACCTGTTACAAAAAATGCATAAACTTATTATTTTTCTCAAGCTCGTTGTTCTGTGAAAACGCAAATGGAATTCAAACTTCAAAATCTTTTTCACCTTAAGAGTATCAATTTACGCATACCTTCACTGACAATGTATTCACTTTCCTTAATGAAAAGATTTAGGCGGTGTTTCGAAATATTATTTGAAATCATTACCATAGATCGACGATTAATGTCATTAATGGTTGGTGGTTCATGATCGGGATATGCGAAATAATATCTGAATTTATCCGAACTACGATTTAACAAAAAATTAACATAAGATAATAGTGTTTAGCCCATTAACTAATCATGTTTAACATTAATTCCTTTCGAGCTTTTAGACCTCGGGATATCCGATAATATCTCGATATATGATTTTTGAAGCTCGAAACCACGAAGTGATTAATTATTCACTAATAGTTTTTAATCTTAAATTAACCTTGTTTAGCGTCTACGGAATTTCTGGAATTCGGACTTCGTGAATTCAGAATGTGATGTATGTTGAATATCTGAACTATGGATGTGCAAAGCTATTAATTAACCGTTAATTGAGATTATTTTATTTAACCAAGGTTTAATATTTCGGGACTTCACATCTCGTAAATTTACAAGTTAGATCTTTGTCAATTTCCCGAAGGGCCACTTCCCGCAGTGATGTGTTAAAGCTTAGGAAGGTATACGTGTATATGGTGACTAAGATTTGTTGAATTCTTTTCACATATCGGGACTCTAAAGTTGATGCATGTTGAAACATCTAAAGTATGAGACTTTGAATCTCGAAACTCTGAAGTATTCTCTAGGGGTTTAACCTTTTAATAATCAGGCGGCTCCAAAAAAAAAACTTGGGAAAAGGATCATTCGATCAAATGGAAAACTTCATCAACAGTGAGAATCAAGTGTGCTTTATTATTATTTTAACTGGGAAAGAAAACTATTTAAAGTCTAAAGTTTAGAAATATAAATGTGTTCCAACATAGGCTCCATCTAGGGATCCTGTCTCCCTGCAAGATGTAGAAGAACAATAGACCAAGTGCCTTTATTGGGTAAATGGGATCATTATTGCACTTATGTGAAACACATTCATAAAAGGATCATACTGAGAAAAAGAGTTTCAACCGAAACTTAGAAAACATTAAAACATATTGAATCATGACCTTCAGTTAGGCTGTTCGAAATTCCTCTTTCTTAAAACTGTATTCGGATTTTTTTAAGATAATTAAAGTAACTTTAGCCGAAATATCAAGCTTTGATCAATTTCATTCGCATCAAGGTTAAGTATATGTAACATAATTTCTTAGGGGGATCCCTCGTTGGTTAAGAATGTAAATATTACTGAAAAAGAATTAGATGTCAGAGTATATCATGTAGATACGTATGACAGACATACAGATATCATAGACATTGCTTCACTGCCAGCGAGCTTGTCCAGTACCCCGGTGAAGTTATCTACTTCTCCCATTGAATTTCCTTTCACCACTTCAATTAGTAATTTATCATTTAAATGTTGAGATGAGGGCAATCATTTAATGAATTTTCGTTCATCATCTCTGGTTTTTTTTTTGGACAAAATGGGGGCAATTGATTTTTCGAATTTCCTTTCACCATTTGCCTTGGAATAGATGGGGGCAATCATTTTTATGAATTTCCTTTCATCGTCTGTCTTATATTTTAATACATGAAGTGGGGGCAATCAATCTGTATGCAACATACAAGGGATGATATTTGTTTAAGATATTCAAAGGAAAGGTCTGTCATAATTTTTTTTTAGTATACTCTGAAACTAATTTTCTTTCAATCTTCAATACATCTTCACCTGTTAAGAACATTTTATAGGGAAATTTAAATTTTAGGGATCAACATTGAGCGAACTAGTCAATTTAAAACTAGATAAGAGAGCTAAAGTTATTAGGATTAATCTAAACATACTTTCTTTCAGTTAATTTGAAAGGGATGTATAAATTTTCGCCTAACATTATTTTGAAGACATGTTTCTGAGTTTTCAGAGTTAAGGTGAAGTCTTTTCTCTCTATGAGGACTAGGGAGAGGTTCTGAGAATCATAGGAAAATAAAACTTGAGGATGGGCAGGATAAAATGGTAAGAATATTTAAATGTTCTATTGCGAACAAGGTCAATCCCACACAAGCTTGTTCATTGATTATCATATTTTCTTTTTTATAAATTTTATTTCATTTTTTATTTTATTTTGATTTTTATCAAAACTCAGAGAAGACTTTTTAGTATTAGGCTATAATTCTTATATTCCTCTGGTTGTTGATCACGTGAAAATATTTATATGGATGAGACTTCTTTCATATTTAGTGAGATCTCTTTGAAAATTTAGCTTGGGTCAGTAGGGTAGAATCTCATACCTCAGATTTTCTTTATATTTTCAACCAAGTAAACCATTCATTTATCACCTGTTTTGAGAGAAAGCCAATGTTCTGAAAAGTGAATGTCGATTCCTAATACATCCTTATCTCTCAACTATCAACAAGTATTATGCATAAAAATAAACATGAAAAATGTCAAAAACTTCTGAAGAAAAAGAAACGATAGGTGTTACTCATCTTTTATATTTTTGTTTTTTTTAAATCAACAAACCTGGCCATATTTACAGTGAAAGTAAAAACTTACCAAAGAAACGAAAATTGCAAATCAAAACATGAAAATCAAACCAGTATGTACAATGGGAACTCGAAATCGGATTATTGCATGAAGTGCTTTAGGTAATGCCCATTGATAGGGGAGTTAAGGATCTTCCCATCGAGGTTTTCTAATAAGAGAGAATTATTTCCTTCAAAAGTTGTGATCTTGAAAGGTCCAAACCAGATGTGATCAAACTTGTCGTGCTTTCCAACATCTTCTTTTATAGCATCCCACTTCAACACTAGGTCATCGGGGAGAAATTCTTTATCTTTATCTTATTTATCAAACAAGGCTTTCATGTTATCTTGATACTTCTAAAGTTTCTCATCCATTTCATCCCTATTTTGTTGGACTTCAATTAACTAGTTTATTCTTCTGGTAACATCATTAAGTTCTTCTTTCGAGTCTTGCCAGAGCTTCATCATAGGCAGAGCGATATTTATGGGGAGGAATACGTCATTACCATGCACCATTTGGAAAGGAGACATTCCGATTGATTTCTTAGTGTCGGTTCAATTTGCCCACAAAGCATATTTCAAATGAACATGCCAGGCTTTCTTATTTTTGGTCAGCACCTTTTTAATGATACTGATCAAGATCTTATTTGATGATTCGGTTAATCTGTTTCCCTGACGATAGTAGGTTGTGGAATGTACCAGTACAATATTGTACTTTAGACAAAAACTGACCATCGCCATGGATTTGAAGGCTTGGGCATTATCAATAACTATCTTCCGAGGACAGCCAACTCGATAAAATGTTTTCTTCTAAGAAATTGATCACCATTGAATCTGTAGCATTTCGTGTCAGAATGTCCTCTACCCATTTAGTGAAATAATATGTGGTTGTTAGAATCCATTTATGTTGTGCACTTTATCTTAGAATAATTGACAAGGATTACAGGCTCTGACTTTAGTATTCACGTCTGTAAATAACTTCGGCCAATAATATCCATCTCTATGGATTATATAGTTTGTTTCTCTCCAGGCGTGATGTCCTCCACACACCCCTTCATGAAACTCATTTATAACGTTCTTTGTTTCGGATTCTATTAAGTAGCTTAATAAAAATCCTAGGGGATCCTTCCAATACAGTTGGCTATCAATGATGCAATATTTTACCATGTGTAGCTTCAATGTTCTCGCTTTAGAGGGAGTCATATCACTTGGGAACTGAAGATTCAGGAGATATGAAACTATGTCGCCATACCAAGCAGAGGAAGAAAAATTTTCTTGAATCTGTATTGCAGGTGTTTTCACATCAAATTATTCTATATCTGGAAGGTCTCCATAAGTTTGCAGATGTTTTATCTCGAGTGATTTGAAATTCAATTCGGCCAATAGCTTAACCAGGCCCTGACCTTTGATGAGTTTAGTTGGTTTTACCTCAAGTTCAAATTTCCGAATATTGGCCAGCCATCGGCCCCTCCTTCCATCATTATCTGGTTGGACCAATATATCTTTAATGGAGCTAGTTGGCACGTAGGCAATTACTTTGGAATGCAGCACGTAAATCCTGAAATCTTTGAGGACCTTCACCATTGCATATGCATGTTTTTCCAGTATATCATATTTCATTTCGGCGTCTCTGAGAATTTTGTTGAAAAATGTTATCGGTTGCTTGAAACCTTCATCGTTCTACTGTAAGAGCATGACCGCAACAGTATGTTTGGATGCGAATGAAAAATCAAGAATTTGTTTTTTAAATCTAGGTTGGCCAGCACTAGTACTTCTCCTATAACTTTCTTGATGCGTTCGAAGGATGCTTTAGATTCGGTTGTCCATTTTACCTCGTTGTCTTTCTTGAGCATATATGTGATCAGTTTAACAATTTCAGCGAAATTTGGAATAAATCTTCTTAAAAAGTTATTTTTCCTGGAAAAGACTCGATTTCCTTCCTATTCCTAGGAATATTGATTGTATCTATATCTTCAACCATTTTTGGATCAATTTTGATTCCTTACCTAGATACTATATGGCCTAAGAGTTTACTTCTTGCATTACAAAATGGGATTTCTTAGGGTTGAGTGACAAACCGAATTTTCTACATTTCTCGAATGTATGTTTGAGGTGTACCAAGTGCTCTGCATCTGAGTTAGAAAAAATAGTTAAATCATCGAGATAAATAATGACAAACTTATCACTCTCACCAACAAAATCTATGTCCATTGCTCATTGAAAGGTGGCCCCTGTGTTCATCAGACCGAATGGCATTTTATCGTACATGAAAGTACCCCATGGAGTGGTAAATGCGGTTTTTTCTTTGTCATCATCGTGGACCGCAATTTGATTGTAACCTAAAAATCCATCAATCATAGACATTCGGTTAGCCCCAACCACTTTTTCCATAACGTGGTCCATTTTAGGGAGTGGGTAATTGTCTTTAAGAGATGATCTGTTTAGGTTCCTGAAATCCACACAGAGTCTGATTTCACTGTTATTTTTCCTGATTGGAACTAAGTTAGCTACCCACTCGGAATACCTGAGTGGAACAATAATCTTTGCGTCCAGGAGCTTTTTTACTTCCCTTTCTATTACAGGCAGGAGTATAGGGTTTATCTGTCTAAGCTTCTTCCTGAAAGGTTTGATGCCCGGTTTCAAAGGGATTTTATGTTCGATGACAGTGGTATCATAAGTTTTTAGTTTGTCGTAAGACCAAGTGAAGACATCTTTGTATTGTTTGAGTAATTTGGCATATTTACTTTTCATTTCAAGTGGAAGGTATTTAGATATTTTGACCAGTTTAGGGTTTTCCTTAGTGCTTATATCACAATCTTCAACCTCTTCGGGCGAAGGTTGCAAAGTAGACTTTAGGGGTATGTCATCCTAATCAAATAATCTTTCTAAAGGGATCAAACCCTTGGGAATCTGATTGTTTTTCAGCACCAACATGTGGTGATCAGCAATCTTATCCTGGAACTTCTGAGGATCTTCACCTTCCTGCATGATCCAAGTAGGGTCATTATGATTTTCTTGGTCGATGTGTGTTTCGGAAAATTCATCCACCATTTCTAAAAATTGCTTGATTTGCTCATCGTCTTCAAAGACCAGTCAGTGATGAACATTATTTGGTATTGAAGGCATGTGCCTCATTTCTATGTGATAGTTTATCGTCGGGACAGTAGGTGGCATAAAAGTAGTGGTCGCTTTCACTAGGCAGTCAGCTTGTTGATTTCCTGCCCTAGGAATATGGTGAATATTAAACGATGAGAAAAAAAATTCTATCAAATCCCAGACGCAGTTTCTGTATGCCCTTAGTCTTGGATGTTTGGCTTGATACTGTTGCCTTATCTGTTTCACAATTAATTCTGCATCATAGTAAACTATTAGATTTTCGATTTTCAACTTCATGGCAGCCTCTAACCCTAAGGCGAGAGCCTCATACTCACATGCGTTATTGGTATAGTCAATGTCCCATTGTAATTTGTATGAGAAAGGAATAATGAATTCCTCTCCGGGTGCCAAAAACAACACCCCATCTCCTGCTCCTTCCCAGGACGAAGCACCATAAAAAAAACATTTTCCAAACTCCTACACTGTTTACATTTTTGTTTGTTTTTTCTATTTTTTTCTTTTTTGTTTTCTCTTCTGTACAACTTTCTTCTGTACATTCATCGAAACCATCATCAATTGATAATATATAGTTTCCTAAATCCTGATCGGTAACATATACAGGGTAATTATTTGAGTTCTGTGGGTCACTTACAGTATTTGCCAACCTTGTCTCTCTGTATAGACAGGTGAACTTTCCACCAAATATCGGGATCGTACCATACGTCATGTCCAGTGAAGCGATCCTCCAAGTTTGTCACCCCAAGACCTGGATAACAACATGCCATAATTCGTAGGAACATCAAGCACAACCACATCCATGAGAATGCTCTTCACAGGGATATGTGCAAGATTAACCACCAAATATTTAATCATACCAAGACATTTAACTTTTCTTGAATCAAAAGAATACAGATCTCGGTATGGTCTAGTAACCTCCAGACCCAATTTTTCCATAATAACTTTGGGCATTAAGTTATGGGATGCTTCTGAATCCAACATACATTTATGTAGTAGGTGACCATGCACAGTCAGTGTAATATAAAGAGCGACATGATCTTTGGAATTTTCAATGTGCGGACCAAACATTATAGTAAGTCTATCATATTCTAAATTAATAGTATCTGCATGAATTTCATCATCCGAGAAATTTATCATCTTGGCAATTTGTTTTCTATATGTTATATTTTTTGCCAGTCCAACCAAAGGTACCAGAATTTTGATTTTATTAATTTCGCTTTCCAAATTGAAATTTCCAATTGTCTTCTCGGATTCTCTGGTTGGAATCTTTATTTCTCTCTTTTCTGGCCTATTAATCTATGTTGCTTTTGTTTCAGTTGTCTTTGTTTTAGCAACTTGCATTTCAATTGTTTTTGTTTTGGCAGCTTGCATTTTCAGTCGATGGTTGAGTTGCCTCATTCGTTTTACTTCTTGACAAGATCTTCTTCAGTGGAGAAGTTGTAGAATTTTTATCTCTAGGCCTTAAATTATATTTCTGTTGGAGCTCGGCCATTATAGAATCAGTGATTCCTTGATAGTCAGACTCTCCCAGACTATTTATGCTTTCCTCATTTACAAACAGGGGTTCTTGGTCTAAATATTTTTCATAATCTTGTTTGGTTAGGTGAGTTTCTCGTTTGTCATCACTGAGATTGTTTATATCCTCATCTAGCCCTTCATAGTCTTGCATGTCATCACTTTACATGAAGTTTTCTATTTTAAAAGGGATTTTGATTTTTTGGTCCTCGTTTTTTACTTGTCTCTGTCGGATCTGGGGGTTGGGATTCCTTTTGAAATCTCTCTTCGCAAATGGATCAGGATTAGCTTGGTATAGTTCCATTCTAGAGATTTTGTTTGATAATTCTTTGATTATTTTGGCCATGTCATCCATTTTATCCTCTGCAGACCTCCCAAATCTGGAGGGTCTTGCTTGTTCTTGAAGGCGTTTAGTTTCTGTGGTTCCCGTTTCAACCTTTGTTTTTAGTTTACCCGATGCCATCATGTTCAACTCAATTTCTATGGCATCATCCTACATTCTGGTGAGGTCAGCAGATCTCCTTTCCCTCAAAAGTAGGGCAAAGTAGGGCTTGAAATCCCCTGCGAAAGTCACTTTAGCTGCGGGCTGAGAGGGTTTAACTTTTGTTGGAATCTTATGATAGAGTTTATTAAACCTCTGGGTGAATTCTAGGACTGATTGAGAATTCTTTTTTCTCGGGGCCCCAAATTCCGTCAGATAATACAAGTGATCTTTCTTTTATCCCCGCTGCCTTAAAAAGGCATTTTCTAGCACGTCATAAGATGTTATAGAACCTACCGGGAGCCCTCGAAACCAGATTCTTACTTGTCCCTCAAAATTTTGCACCAAAAGTCTCGAGTAAACATCCTCATTCTCAATGCCAAGGATATCAATGAATTGGTCAAAAACGTTTATGTGCTCTATGGAAATTAGGTCTCCTTCTTCCATGAATTTCGGTAAGTTTTTCATATAATTTTCTGGTAAATCATTAAGGACAGGGGGAAGGAGTAAAGGGGCATATCTTACTGCTACCTTGGAAAAAATCCTAGGGGGTGGAGGCGATACTTGACCACTTCCTCCTCCATCTCCTCCCGCACCACCTCCTCCGACAGCAGCTATTGAGAGTCTAGGGGATGAAATTCAAGAATTATAGAGCAGATTTTCAAAAACTTGTAGTGACCCTTCGGTTGCCTCAAGATGAGGTGAAGGAGGTTCTAGAAACTGATCGTTAAGAGACATAAATTATGAAAAGGGGGGAAAAGGGAAATGAGGACTGGGTTCTTCAGATTTACAAGATATATAAACAGGATAACCAACAGGAGTTGAATCAAGGTATGAGATATAGTCCTCAGAGTTTCGTGGAACTGAAACTTTCACTTCGAAAACCAGTGCAATATCAATAAAAGCGGGTATCGAAAGGGATCTTTTACCTTTACTAGTAAAGGTGGAAGTCGAATCGGTCTCGCCTTTTACCTCAGATAAAACCAGCTCGGGGTTTATGATTTCAGCTTCAAGCTTCTCAGTTGATGTATCTCCGAAGTGGCTGTGTGTATAACATTCTTACGAGATTGATTGTTCAAGTGGAACCTTAGCATTAGTTTGCACAGTTTTGGGTTGGTAAACCTTACTTGTGGATGCAACAGCCTGCTTGAGGTATCCCCTTGGTTTTAATAGCCTTTTGGGATCGGATACAGGCGTAGTTTGTTGATCGTCTGGGTTCTTCCTGGTATTTTTTCTATTGAATGCCAGTTTATCTGTAGTGGAGTCACCAATGGAAAGATAATAATTAGCCTTATTAATGTATTCAATCTTTGTTCACTATCAAAGAGAAAAACTTACCATGTCGTTCTCCCAGGGAAAAATAACTTTATTTCTTCGTCCCCAGCAATGGCACCAAAAAGATGTTGTTCCTGAGATTACTCTTAAGGCTCGAAGGGTAATGTCAAGGCATAATGAATATAAAAGAATGTTTCGAAAGGTGTTTTTTCTTTCGTTAGTTATATAAGAATTATTCCTCAAATGAAATTAATGACAGAACAGGACAAAGGTCGTCTTTTGTTGTCTGTGTCGATTTATAAAATCAAGTGATATGAGGGAAAATTACAAAACTATTAAAAAAAATGAGGCATCAATGCAAGATGAATCTTACATTGTTCACAATAGAAGAAAATAAAGAATGTGCCCTTGAAAGGATATGAGATACAGTAATCCAAGTAGCTCACGGGTCTTGTATCTACTTATAGAAAATACAGAGGAAAAATTGCTTGCTTATCAAACAACTGGTCAAATGTGACTACAGTAGTAGTAGTACTAAATTGAAACCACTCACTTATCAAGGAATGACATAAAGAAACTAGAAATGTGAAATACAGGAGAAAAACATAACTCAAATTGCTCAAAAATTGGAATCTTCGTCTGCACTTGTATTAATTCTCACAAAAGGAGAGTTTTTCTTATTACTAGTATAAAATGTGTTGCTAACTTAAAGAGAGTAAAGACTATTGTGTTAAAATGGGATTATGACGAGAATATAAGGGATGAGCTAGAATTATTGACAGTGGAGAGTCAAATTGTAGGGTTCTATGATCATGACTATGAGGATACTTTTGATATGAATGCAAGAAATAAATTTAAATCATACTAGGGGGGGATTTTACAAGAGAAAGAGGCTCATAGAGGTTCAAAAGTAGGGAATTATGGCTCATCAATGGTGATGCAAATACCAAATACTTCCACTAGTATGTCAATCATAGGAAACAAGTCAACACTGTATGGGAAATGTAGGAAGCAGATGGAAGTGCTACTAATACCTTTAAGGGAATCACTGACATTGGAGTATCCCACCTCAAAGAGATATTTTAGGTGTCACATAAGGTAAATATAATAAAAATTGAGAAACAACTTATGTTTTCCCTATATTTGTAGGAGAAGAGGGAAATGAATCCCTAGTGGAAGAAGTGTCCAAGGAGGAAATCAAGGTTGTTATAGTTTCACTTCAAAAGAACAAGAGTCTTGGTGCAAATATCTCAACACTAGAGTTCTTCATAGGATTTTATGACATGTTGAAGGAGGAACTCCCAAGGGTAGTGCAGGAAACAAGGAAATATGGAAAGATGTTTCCTTATGGTGGCCTTCAGTCCTACACTTGGTACACCAGACTTGTTCCCACTTCTCCTTTCCTTTCATCAGTTCTACTAGTTGGATTGTCAAGGCATCTAACTATGTCTGAACTTGAGCCATCCCCCCACCATCTCCTACAGGAGACACTTATAGCTTCATTACAATCTCCAAATATTCAAGATGTGACGCAACCTTTTGTTGTATATGTTGATGATTACAACTGCGTGAGACATCCTCCAGGACACGGACCTAAGAAATAGCCCCTGAGTTGGGTGTGTGGTTCCTATCTGAGACAGAACTAGAAAATTGTGCTTGCCTCCTTGCAGAGAGTTGATATGAACTCTAGATGATTCCCATGTGTAACGCAGTGAGAAAGAAGATCTGTTGAGTTGGATGTGCTTGTGGTTGAGCACAGGTGAACGTGTGAAAACCCATGAGCTGGGTGCATCGTTCTGAGACATAAATGAAATGATGTATTACCCTCTTCTGAGTAGAGATTTGATATGATAAAATCCAGATGACTCTCTTGTGTAATGAAGTGAGAAAGAAGATCTGTTGAGTTGGACGTGCCTGTCGATGAGCACAGGTGAACGTGATCCTAGTGGTTGAGCATTAGTGAGTGTGGTTCTCCTGTGAGATAGAGATATGGACATCCCTTTGGCTGAGTACAGATGGATGTACCCCTATTGGTTGATCACATGTGGGTGTATGAGATCCCTTTCTATATTGTTCAAGAGTCAGACTTACCGATAACCCTATTTGTAATGTAAAGGGTATAGGTCGACCCCAACTGAATATAAAAGATAATTAATATGGTAATTATTAATTATATTATAAGTTATTAAGGTTGGCCTTGTTGTGCCAATAGACATTATTGTTGACAGGTTCAGACTAATATAAGTAAATTTAAATTCCCATTGAGGAAATATAACACAAGAGTGAGTTTGGAAATTTCAGCAAACACTTGTTCTTGGGAAAAGTGCACACCTCTCTTGGGCACTAGGTTTCTAGGGTTTTTGAGAACCCTCTTGTGTGCTATTTCTTTATGGTGTTGGAGGTATTTCTCTTGAAGAATATAGCAAAGGATTGGTTGGGTTTTCTTCCCTTTTTGAGAAGGGTTTCCCAGGATACTTCTTGTGTACTTGTGCATGTTGTTTCTTCTTGTGATCTTGGTTGCTGCAACAAATTGTTTATGGTTTAAGTAAAATGCTAAAATAGAATGAACTACATGCTTAAGCCTAGATTATTAAAAAAATCAACATGCTATCAGAGCATAGGTCTTGAATAACCCATTGCGCAAGCAAATTTTAGTCATCCTCTCTCTTCTGCAAAACCATACAGCCCTCCTAGGGTTTCCAGAAATTGTGTACGACCTACATCTTTGAGGAGTTTCAGCACTTGTCACTTGAACGTTGGGGCTAAAAGGTGCATAGGAGTGTACGTACTCCTTCAGCGCACCTCCAATAAGATTCAAATTTCATTTTCGAGCATTTTGACTTTTTAGCCCTAGGGTTTCTAGGGTTTCACTAAATTTCTGCAGAAATTTCAGAATTAGAGTTTATGCAACTCATTGAAGGATCTCTTCAGGTCACCAGTGTTCTCCTATATTCAAAGGATTATTGTTGGCATTCATAAGTCCAACAAAACCTAAAAGTGTTATCCTAGCCTAGCCGTTGGGTTTTCTAGCCTAGTTGACAAGGGTTTGCGAAGAAACTAAAATTATGATGAACGGAACTATGATGGAAGATAAGCTTGATGAATCAAGCAACTTCAAGTTCTTGGAAGACAAGACTTCATAGGAAGACTTATTGTGAGTGATACAAAAAGGTGACACTGTGACTACCTTCTTCATGAAGATTTCAAAAGACAGAGATCAGTCAGGTGCCATTGGAGAAATCATATCAGCACCCTCAGGTATGCACTTGTATATATATTATTTGTATCATTGTCATGAGGGAAATTGCAGGAGGAAGGAACCTTTGCTAGATTCATGGATCCAGAAGGATATTAGTGCATTTAGAGGAACAACACACTTGAAGTGAAGACTCCAGGTTTGATTGTTTTAATTTTCATTCCTCTAACCTATATTTCTAAAGCTTGCTACATTACAAGTAAGTGTTGTAGTTGTGACAACAATCCTTAAAATGTTTTGATTCTAGAGATGTACACATTATCCTCCTTTAGGATATATTCTTGTTTTGTTTCCTTTTGTTTTCTTGTTTGAGACAGGTTAACAATAAAGGAAGATGTTTATCCTTCAGAGGGAGTCACTTGACTTCAAAGGGAGTCACTTGAATCAGAGGGAGTCAAAACTATTTGAGAAGGAGTAAGAACATAACCATCATTGAGGCAACTAATGAAATAATGCACGATCAGAATCTTTCTATGATTCTATGGGAAGAAGCATGCATGACACAGTATATGTTCAGAACAAGAGTCTTCACCAGATTTTGAAGAAACATAACTTCCAAAGAAACCTTCACCAAAGTGAAGCCCGAGATTGAACACTTCATGATATTTGGGTGCCCAATGTATTTTCATGTACCCAAAGAGAAGAGGTCCAAGCTAGACCCTTCAGGGAAAAATGGTACATTGGTGGGGTACATTGAATCCTTGAAAGCATGATCAGATATACATCCCTGGTCAGAGACAGATTGAGGTAAAAAGAGATATTGTCTTTGAAGAAGAGATAGCCTTTCAAAGATCCAGAGAATCTCTTATGGAGATTGACAGTAAGACAATACCTTCTCTCCCTTCAGTAGTTCAGAGTGAGATGGACATTATTCCAGTTGATCCAGTTGTTCCAGATTATCCAGTTGCTCCAGTTGATGTGCCCAAAGATATTGTAGTAGGGCATAAAATACCTGCCTGGACTAAACAAACTATGTAAGAGGAAGAGGGACATACAGCCCCTCAAGGCACAGCTCGAGAGAGAAGAGACTAAAGATATTTTCGAGCTACCTTTCAGCCATGAACCACATCATTAATTATGAGCCTTCTTGTCATGGAGAAGCAACAAGTATGGCAGTATGCCGTGATAGGAGAATATCAGTCTATCTTGAAGAATGATGTATGGGATATATTTTTGAGAACAGAAGGGAAGTCTGTAGTGACTTCCAAATGGATCTATAAGATCAAACATGCAGCTGATGAAA
Organism: Picea engelmannii; assembly: GCA_009831015.1. NCBI lineage: Eukaryota > Viridiplantae > Streptophyta > Pinopsida > Pinales > Pinaceae > Picea > Picea engelmannii. Next base: position 186,277 of record ML777611.1, read on the forward strand.
GTGTCGAGAAATACAAAGTGAGATTTGTAGCCAGAGGATTCTTAATGAGTTTGGATTTCACCAAAAGTGTTGTTGATCCAACCTATATTATCACATTGTCAGTGATGAGAGCCTGATTTCGGTGACTTATTCAGGAAGCCTTGTTGTTAGATACAAGCAAGCCTTGACTTTTGATTTCGAGATGAAGGATATGGGTACGATGCACTACTTCTTGGGACAAGAAGTATGAGAGAGGACCGATGAGATTTTCCTGAGTCAAGGAAAATATACAGTGGGGATATTAAAGAAGTTCAGTATGATAGAATGAAAATCCATACCTACACTGATGATGATGGATTTGAAGAAAATGAATGATGATGATTCAATCGAGACTGATCCACAATTTGATTGGATCACTGATGTATATGGTTAACACCAGACCTGATTTATGTTATGTAGTGAATGTACATTAGTCAATTCATGAGTCAGCCAAGACAAACTCACTGGATAGCAGCAAAGCATGTACTAAGATATATACAAGGCACGGTTGGATATGGCCTAATATATGCCTCCAGTGTGGACTTGGGTTTGCAGGGATATGTCGATGCATATTGGGCAGAGAACGTAGTGGACTGGAGGAGCACATATAGGTGTTGTCTTATCTTGGGGTCTGCCATGGTTTCCTGGTGCAGTAGAAAAATAGAGCTCTATGGCCTTGAGTACTACAGAAGCAGAGTATATAGAACTGAGTGTGGCAGTTCGCGAAGCAATGTGGCTTCACAAGATTCTGACATATTTACTTGATCCTGAGATGGATCCTATTATTCATTGTGATAACCAGAGTTGTGTGAAGCTCTCCGGGAATACTGTGCTTCATGATAGATTGAAACACATTGAGATAAAATATCATTTTTCAGAGACATAATGCAGAGGGAAGAAATACACGTGCAGTACCTTCCTACACATGAGCAGATTGTAGACATCTTCACCAAACTGGCTTGGTGAAGAATACCTCTCTAGCTGAGAGGGAGTGTTGGTGACTACATCCAAGACAAAGTTCAATTAATTATGTGCAAGACTTGTCCTGATGGAGAATTCCTCCCTAGATGAGAGGGAGTGTTGATGATTACAGTTGTGTGAGACATCCTCCATAACATAGACCTGAGAAAGAGCCCTTGAGTTGGGTGCGTGGTTCCTATCTGAGACAGAACTGGAACGTTTGTGATGGCCTCCTCCTTGCAGAGAGTTGAGATGAACTCCAAATGATTCTCCTGTGTAACGCAGTGAGAAAGAAGATATGTTGAGTTGGACGTACCTATGGCTGAGCCAATGTGAACGTGGGAAAACCCATGAGCTAGGTGCATCGTTCTGAGATAGAAATTAAACAATGTATTAGCCTCCTCTGAGAAGAGAGTTGATATGATGAACTCGAGATGACTCTCATGTGTAATGAAGTGATAAAGAAGATCTTTTGAGTTGGACGTGCCTGTGGATGAGCATAGGTGAACGTGATCCTAGTGGTTGAGCACTAGTGAGTGTGGTTCTCATGTGAGACACGGTGAGATAGAGATATGGACATCCCTGTGGCTAAGAACAGATGGATGTACCCCTAGTGGCTAAGCACTAGTGGGTGTATGAGACCCCTTGCTATATTGTTCAAGAGTCAGACTTACCTGTAACCCTATTTGTAATGTAAAGGGTACAGGTCAGCCCCACATGAATACAAAAGATAATTAATGTAAAAGATAATTAATATGGTAATTATTAATTATATTATAAGTTATTGAGGTCGTCTTTATTGTTCCAATAGACACTATTGTTGACAGGTTCGGTCTAATATAAGTAAAGGTAAATTTCCATTGAGGAAATGACGTAGATCCCCAACCCTCAGGCTGAGGTCCGCTCAGGATCGTTCTAAATCTGCCCTCCTGAGTCTGATTGACTCTTAGGTTCCTCCACAAGGAATCCTACACACACACAACAACAGTGTTTTTCCACAGGTCCTTATGAGTATGCCCCGTGTGAACTAACACAAAGCACCACTCAACTCCCCTGACCATAATAACAATGATCGCGCTCTTTTTTTCCTTATCGTGACTTTCCTTTTCGGGATTTCGGGTTTCGCGATTTCGCGAATCCTGTTGTCGAGGTTCTCGACCTTTCCACCTTCTGGAACCCAAAATGTCGATTTTCCTGAAATGCTTGGCCACGTCCCCCTACACAGCTGTATCGTGTTTCGCAACTTCGGGAGTTCCGGAACAAGGAATCCTGACCTCTTGTCTTCACAACTACCGAAATATCGAAACCCGAAACTTCAACAAAAGACTGGCTTCTATCGAAACTTTTGTTTCCCTTTCAGGGTTTCAGAATTTGCGATTTCGCAAGTCTTGATGTAGAGCTTTCGGCTCTCTAACCTCCACAAACCCCAAAACTCCGAAACAATATCTCCAACAGGATCAACGGTTATAAGCCTCTCTTCGATCGGATGGCCTGCGTGATTTCAGACTTTCGGGTACCGGGAGTCCAAGACTCTCGATCCCAGAACACTGTCCTCTCGGGTTCCCGAACCCCGAAACACCGAATTGTTGAAACGCCACTTCACACTATTTCGCGTTTCGTAATTTCGAATTCTTGTCAACGGGAATGCCGAAATCCCGATTCCCGAAATGTCGAAATACCTCTTCACAATATTCTGGTTCTCGCAACTTCAGAATTCTAAATACAAGGGCCCAAGCTCCTTGTCCTAAAGACTTCCCGCATTCTGAATCCCGAAATGCCAAAATGACTTTCTTTTCCCCGGGAGTTCGAAACTCTCGACTCCAAATCACTGTCTCCTTGAGATCTCGGATCCTGAAATGCCGAAATGTCGAAACGCTCCTCCAAAGGTATTTCGCGTTTCACGATTTCAGAGCTTCTGAAGTGGGGCACTCTACTCCTTGTCAACAGGAATGTCGAAAAGTCGATTCCCAAAATTCTGAAATTTTGATATCCACACCTAATGTTTCCTTTTCGCAATTCGGGAATTAGAGTGACCAAAGGTTTTGACTTGCACTCCAGACTTACAAACTCCGAATCCCCGAAATTGATCTGACAACTCCAACAAATCAAAATCAACAGCCCATGTTGACTCTAGGTACCAAAGTGATGGATTTGTCTACCCTTATCCACCTTGCATCTCTTGTAGATCCTACGGTCCTCGTGATTCCGGGAGTTCTCCTCGTAGAATTCCGACCGCTCGATTTCTTCCTTGACAACTCCTTGGAAATGAACCAGTATCTTATACTGGAACTCAAATCCTACGAAATGACTTCGACTCCCCCCTTTGAACACTTCAAAGGCGTTAACCCTTCTGAGCTTTCCTCTGAAAACTTCAAGTCACAAAAGAATTCATGCGCGCAGTCCTTGCGGAAATCTATCAAATACTTTTGGGTATTTGATCTCCTCGACTCTGTGCACTTCCCGCAACAGCAATCCTTCAACTCTCCTTTTGTTGATAAGTCCTAAGACTTCCAATGCCTACGCACTCCTTGCACGGCTTACTATTCTACTCCTGCACTTCTGTCAAAATGAGAACAACGGTATCCCTCCTGAGGTTTCGGAGATAAACTCTGAATCTTTGTCAACGCACTCCTTGCGAACGCTTCACTGCACTCCTTGCAGGAAATTCTTTCAGGAAGAGAAACAATTGAAACTCATTCTCTTTCTCTCTTAGAATTTAAACATTCAACATGAAAACATACATTCACATACAGCATAATAACAAATGCATGACAGAGAGAGTAAAACAACCATAAGAAGATCAATTAGCATGTATACACAGAAAGCATCATAACACCATGAATCTGAATCAAAGCTTCATATATTAATTCAGAACTTCTATACATGGGTTCTTCTCTACAACTCTCTTCTACAGCTCTATTCTTCTCTATGCTAATGTTCTTAATTCATCTAATTCTGACTGATACAATGATACAAAGATGAGGGGTGTCTATAGTCGTTTTCCCTCCTGTTCCTAAAACTGTCTAATCTGGAATTTAAATCTACCTACTTTCATTAATTATGCATAAATGCCTTAACTTTTTACAGATGAGAGCAATCGCTCATGATCTATTTACAATATGCGAGTACGCCTTCTTTTAACCATTACATTTAATGTTTTCAAAAATATCTCAAAACGTGAGAAAATGTGTGTTGTGCTTTCCGGTTGTTTTTCGCCTCCACTCTTGCTTGACTGCTTACGATGCTCCTGCATCATACTCCCTCGCTTGAAAATTTTCATGGACTCATGTTCATGAGTTCTTGCACGGTCTATCCATGCTTCTGAATTTCTGCTTCATTCTCCCAACTGGCATCTTCAATTGGATGTCCCTTCCATTTGACCAAGTATTCAAAATACTCTTTTCTCCTGGTCCTTTTGTTGATTCTCTTGTCAAGTATACTTTCCATCTGTGGCTTTTCAACTACATGCATTTGTTTAGTCCACTGAACCTCTGTATGTTCATTGTCTGCTCCTGCTCCTTTAGCTCCGTAAGGGTACAAATCTGAGATGTTGAATATCGGTGAAATTCAGATCCCATCTGGTAATTCGATCTCATATGCATTTGCCCCAAATTTCTTTACGATCTTGCATGGTCCAATCTTTTTCATTTTCGGTTTGTTATATGTTCCCCTTGGGAACCTCTCCTTCCTCAAGTTTGCAAGAATCATATCACCAACTTCAAATTGAATTTCTTGCCTGTGTTGATCTGCTCTGCGCTTGTATTCCTGGTTTGAACTTTTCAATCGCTCCTTGACTTGGCTGTGAAGCTCCTTCATTGCTCCTGCAAAATTCTCTGCACTAGCACTTCTAGTTTCATTCTGTTCTGAATCCTTCAATTCAAAAACTCCCCTTGGTTGCATTCCATATACAATTTGGAATGGACTCTGCCCTGTGCTCCTATTGGTTGAATCATTGTAAGCAAATTCTGCCTGTGGCAGAATGTGATCCCACTGACTGTGGTGTTCAGTCACTAGGCTCCTCAGTAAATCTCCCAAGCTCTTGTTCACAACTTCTATTTTCCCATCCGTTTGAGGATGATAAGCTGAGCTAAATGACAAATTTGTCCCCAGCTTCTTCCATAAAGTCCTCCAAAAATTTCCCACGAACTTGGTGTCTCGATCTGAAACTATACTTCTTGGTAAGTCGTGAAGTCTGATGACTTCTTTGAAAAACAGGTTTGCAATATGAGTTGCGTCGTTGGTTTTCTTACATGGTATAAAATGTGTCATTTTTGAAAATCTGTCTACTACCACAAAGATTGAATCAAATCCTCTTTGCTTTCTTGGCAGCCCCAATATAAAATCCATGCTCACTGCATCCCACGGCCTCTCGGGTATGGGTAATGGCTGGTATAATCCTATTTTCTGCCTTTTTCCCTTTGTGTGCTGACAAATTCTACACATGTCCACAAATCTCTTAACATCTTTCTTCATTCCTGGCCAAAAATATGAGCCATCCAGTTTTGAGAACGTCTTATCATGACCGAAGTGTCTGGCCAATCCTCCATTGTGTTTTTCTTTTAGCAGATTCTCCCTCATGGAGCATTTTGGAATATATAATTGATTTCCCCTGAATAATAATCCATCCTGGATCATATATTCAGTCCACTGGCTTTTGTCCCTGAGAATTGGATTCTCAGATGCCTCATACGCCTCTTTAAAGTCTGGATCATCTCTGTACATTTTCTTTGAGGTTATCAAAACCCAAAGTTTTGACTCTAAATTCCTGCATAAGCAAACATTTCCTGCTCAAAGCATCAGCAACTTTGTTAGCAGTTCCAGAAATATGTTTAATTACAAAAGTAAAATTATGCATGTATTAAACCCATTTAACATGTCTTTGGTTCAAATTCTCTTATTGAGTCACGAATTGTAAAGCATGATTATCACTGTACAAAACAAACTCTTTAGGAACCAATTAATGCCTCCATTTCTTCAACGCTCGTATGACTGCATAAAATTCTTTGTCATATGTGGAGTACTTAACCTTCACTTCATTCAGTTTTTCACTGAAGTATGCGATCGGTCTGTCGTTTTGGCTCAAGACTGCTCCAATTTCAAATCCACTAGCGTCACACTTGACCTGAAATGTCTTACTGAAATCTGGCAACACCAGAATTGGTTGTTCAGTAATCCTCCTCTTCAGCAAGTTGAAACTCTTCTCTGCTTCCTCTGTCCAATGAAAGGATTTATGTCTTTTCTTCACCGTATCCATCATTGGTGTGCTAATCCCACTAAAATTTTGGATGAATTTCCTGTAGAAACTAGCTAATTCATGGAAGCTTCGAACCTCAAATACACTTTTCAGCGATGGCCAATTCTTAATCGCTTCTACCTTATTCGGATCCATTTTCAACTCATTTGTAGAGATAACAAAACCCAAATAAATGAGTTATGTCCTCATAAATGTTGATTTCTTCATATTTATCATCAACTTCTCTTGCTGCAATCTCCTCATCACTGTAGCTAAATGATTCAAGTGTTCTGCTTCTGTTTTGCTGAAAATCAATATATCATCAAGATATACAATGACAAATTTCCCTATGAAATTCTTCAGGACTTCATTCATTAATCTCATGAAAGTATTGGGCGCATTTGTTAAGCCAAATGGAATAACAAGCCATTCATACAACCCTTCATACGTCTTGAATGTTATCTTCCATTCATCACCTTCTCTCATTCGGATTTGATGATATCCACTTTTCAAATCAATCTTTGAAAAAAAAATTGCCCCACTCAAGCAATCCATCAAATCATCCATCCTTGGCAATGGAAATCTATATCTGATGGTAATCTTGTTGATTTACCTCGAGTCCATACACATCCTCCAGCCTCCATCTTTGTTTGGGCTGAGCACTGTTGGAACAGCGCATGGACTCAAGCTCTCTCTAATCAATCCTTTGTCCATCAAATCCTGGACCTGTTTCTTGACCTCTTCATTCTCTTGAGGCGTCAACCTATACGCTGCTTTTTTTGGTAAACTAGCTCCAGGTATAAGATCAATGTGATGACTTATACTTCTGATCGGTGGCAACGAACGAGGTAGTTCATCCACTACTATATTAGCGAACTCTTCCAACAACTTTTGGATTTCCTCTGGTAAATCATCCACTCTTGTACTGGTTAAAACAATTCTAGGCTTCCTGACCACAATGAATTGTGTATCTTCCTTCTTCTTAACCTCTTTAAGAAGTTCCTTCCCACTCATGAGAAGTACAGTGTTGCTCACTTCTGGTTTCACTTCTTTATCCTTAATCGGCAGCAACATGTGAGTTCTCCCATTCTTCTCCAGGGTGTATGTGTTATTTCTCCCATCATGAATCACATTTCTATCATATTTCCACGGTCTACCCAACAATAGATGACAAAGATCCATGGGAATGACATCACATAGTATTTCATCCTTATATCCTCCTATTTTAAATTCAACTAAACACTGTTTAGTGACATTTACCTCATGTCCTTTTTGTAACCACGAAACTCTATATGGGCTTGGATGTTCAATAGTCTCCAGCTCCAACTTTTCTACCATCTCTGTAGAAATGAGATTATCCGTGCTACCACTGTCCACAATAACTTTGCATACCCTATCTTTGGTCTTGCAAGCAGTTCGAAAAAGTCTGTTCCTTTGGACTGGGTTCTCTACCTCTGAACTTTCCTCATCATCAGTGATCTTCCGCCCTCAGCATCTTCTGCCTCAACATTCCATCCTTGTGCTTCGGCAATGTGAGTTTCACCTCCTTCTTTCTTTCTATCTGGGCATTCATAAGATTTGTGTCCAATTTTCCCACAGGTAAAGCATTTTATTTCTCCACCTCTGCCTCTTCCTCTTCCTCTGGTTCGAGGAAAAGTATTTCTATCAGCATACTGTCCTCTATGTGAGCTTCCACCTCTCTCAGTTTGAGTTTAAGGTTTCTTCCACTCTTCTTTAGGTTTTTGAGTTCAGTCTTGGGCAATTGTTTTGCCTCGGGCTTGACTTTTTCCACGGCCTCTTTGACCTTGCTTTTGGCTCAGCTTCTCTTCAACTTTCAGAGCCATCTGATAAGCATCTTCCACATTTCGAAGGGTCATCATGCTCATCTCATCTTGAATGTCATATCTTAGACCATTCATGTACCTAGCAACTTTTTCATCGTCGCTTTCCCGATGGCCTGCTCTGATGTTGATCTTGAAGAATTCTTCAGTGTATTATTTTACTGTCATCAACTTCTGTCTCAAGTTCTGCATCCTCCGAAACAGAGTAATTTGATAATCCTTGGGTATGAATTTTTCCTTCATCTTTGCAACCATTCTATCCCAACTTTTTATTTTTGGCTTACCTTTGCAGCGTCTGTCAGCCTACAATTCATCCCACCATAATGTTGCATGCCCTTTAAGTCTTGTGACAGTGTGCTTGACCTTCTTGTCTTCCTCGACATCCTCATAGTCAAAATATTTATCCAGATCTCTAATCTAGTCTAGAAGCTCTTTAATGTCCAGGTTCCCCTCATACATGGGAATCTCCATTTTTCCCCTGGCACCTATCCTTGCAACAGCCCTGAATAGGCGTTCATCTACTGCATCTTCGGCTGCAACTTCTTCTCCTTCATTTCCAGCTTCATTTTCACTTTCAGGCTCGTTGATATCCCCAGTGTTGCCTGTGCGCCTCTGTATTGCCTCCATGGCATCAAGCCTAGCACGCAGTTCATGCATTTCCCTTTCCACTGCTGGATCATGCATTGGCCTATCTCTCCTTCTCGATGGCATGGCTGCAAACCTTTTCTCTTTTCTCTGCTACAGAAAGAAAATAACTATTTCTATGCTCTGATACCACAATTGACGCAGATCCCCAACCCTCGGGCTGAGGTCCACTCAGGATTGTTCTAAATCTGCCCTCCTGAGTCTGATTGACTCTTAGGTTCCTCCACAAGGAATCATACACACACACAACAACAGTGTTTTTCCACAGGTCCTTATGATTATGCCTCGTGTGAACTAACACAAAGCACCACTCAACTCCCCTGACCACAATAAAAATTATTGCTGTCTTTTTTTCCTTATCGGGACTTTCCTTTTCGAGATTTCGGGTTTCCCAATTTCGTGAATCATGTTGTCGAGGTTCTCGACCTTTCCACCTTATGAAACCCAAAATGTCAATTTTCCCAAAATGCTTGGCCACGTCCCCCTACACAGTTGTATCGTGTTTCACAACTTCGGGAGTTCCGGAACAAGGAATCCCGACCTCTTGTCTCCACAACTACCGAAATGTCGAAACCCGAAACTTCAGCAAAAGACTGGCTTCTATCGGAACTTTTGTTTCCCTTTCGGGGTTTCGGACTTCGCGATTTCGCGAGTTCTGATGTAGAGCTTTCGTCTCTCTAACCTCCACAAACCCAGAAACTCCGAAACAATATCTCCAACAGGATCAACGATTATAAGCCTCTCTTCGATCGGATGGCCTGCGTGATTTCGGACTTTCGGGTACCGAGATTCCAAGACTCTCGATCCCAGAACACTGTCCTCTCAGGTTCCCGAACCCCGAAACACCGAATTTCCGAAACGCCACTTCACACTATTTCATGTTTCGCAATTTCGGGGGTTCTCATATGAAGTGCCCGAATTCTTTTCAACGGAATGCTGAAATCCTAATTCCCGAAATGTCGAAATACCTCTTCATAATATTCCGTATCTCGCAACTTCAGAATTCTAAATGCAAGGGCCCAAGCTCCTTGTCCTCAAGACTTCCGGTATTCTGAATCCTGAAATGCCGAAATAACTTTTTTTTCCCCGGGACTTCGCGAATCAGGAGTTCGAAACTCTTGACTCCAAATCACTGTCTCCTTGAGATCCCGGATCCTGAAATGCCAAAATGCCGAAAGGCTCCTCCAGAGGTATTTCGCATTTCGCAATTTCGGAGCTTCTGATGTGGAGCACTCTACTCCTTGTCAACAAGAATGTCGAAAAGTCGATTCCCAAAATTCTGAAATTTCGATATCCACACCTAATGGTTCCTTTTCGCAATTCGGGAATTAGAGCGACCAAAGGTTTTGACTTTCACTCCGGACTTACAAACTCCGAATCCCTGAAATTGATCTGACAAATCCAACAGATCAAAATCAATGGCTCATGTTGACTCTGGGTACCAAAGTGATGGATTCGTCTTCCCTTATCCACCTTGCAGCTCCTGTAGATCATAAGGTCCTCGTGATTTCGGGAGTTCTCCTCAGAGAATTTCGATCGCTTGATTTCTTCCTTGACAACTCCTTGGAAATGAACCAGTATCTTATACTGAAACTCAAATCCTGTGAAATGACTTCGACTCCCCCCTTTGAACACTTCAAAGGAGTTAATCGTTCTAAGCTTTCCTCTGACCACTTCAAGTCACAAAAGAATTCCTGCATGCACTCCTTGCGGCAATCTATCAAATACTTCTCGGTATTTGATATCCTCGACTATGTGCACTTCCTGCAACAGCAGTCTTTCAACTCTCCTTTTGTTGATAAGTCCTAAGACTTCCAATGCATGCGCACTCCTTGCACGGCTTCCTGTGCTACTACTGCACTTCTATCAGAATGAGAACAACATTATCCCTCCTAAGCTTTCAAAGATAAACTCTGAATCTTTGTCAACGCACTCCTTGCACACGCTTCACTGCACTCCTTGCAGGAAATTCTCTCAGGAAGAGAAACAATTGAAACTCATTCTCTTTCTCTCTCAGAATTTAAACATTCAACATGAAAACATACATTCACATACAACATAATAACAAATGCATGACAGAGAGAGTAAAACAACCATAAGCAGATCAATTAGCATGTATACACAGAAAGCATCATAACACCATGAATCTGAATCAAAGCTTCATATATTAATTCAGAACTTTTGTATATGGGTTCTTCTCTACAACTCTATGCTACAACTCTCTTATTCTCTATGCTAATGTGCTTAATTCATCTAATTTTGATTGATACAATGATACAAAGATGAGGGGTGTCTATAGTCGTTTTCCCTCCTGTTCCTAAAACTGTCTAATCTGGAATTTAAATCTACCTACTTTCATTAATTATGCATAAATGCCTTAACTTTTTATAGATGAGAGCAATCGCTCATGATTTGTTTACAATATGCAAGTACGCCTTCTTTTAACCATTACATTTAATGTTTTCTAAAATATCTCAAAACGTGAGAAAATGTGTGTTGCGCTTTCCAGTTGTCTTTCGCCTCCACGCTCGCTTGACTGCTTACGATGCTCCTGCATCAGGAAATATAACAAAAGAGTGAGTTTGGAAATTTTAGCAATCACTTTTTCTTGGGAAAAGTGCGCACCTCTCTTTGGCGCTAAGTTTCTAGGGTTTGTGAGCACCCTCTTGTGCACTAAGTCTTTATGGTGTTGGAGGTATTTCTCTTAAAGAATATAGTAAAGGATTGGTTGGGTTTTCTTCCCTTGTTGAGAAGGGTTTCCTAGGATACTTCTTCTGATCTTGGTTGTTGCAACAAATTGTTTATGGTTAAATTATTAAATTATTAAATTTGTATTGGTAGGGTTGATTCCACCAATAGCTTTCAACAGTGCCTTCCATTGTATAGGACAACTTTGAAGGACTTTGAGGGCTGACATCACGGGCGTTGCTTGGGCCAAATCTTCTACGATACTATAGTTCTGGGTAGCACACGCATGAGGATTGAAAGAAGACTTTCGGACAACACCCTTTAGGGGAGGGCGAAGAACTGTATCTAGGCTCGGTCGTTCGAGATGAAGAGGACCGTTGGTAGGTGGAGTCGTGGGAGATGGTTGGACCAATGAAGGAGGTATTTCATCAACCTTCTCTTTGGAGGAAGAATAATCTTTGGCTCGACTGGTAAGTGTGATGTCATTTTTCTTTGAATCACCTGTACACATTAATACATAGGATGTAGTGGAGGGGGAAGGTTGTTCATGAATGACCAATTGGGCCTATTGTTGAGAAGGGAAGGGTTGTGACAACACGGCTGAAGTAGACGGTTTCGGGGTCCCTTGAAGGAACTTAGTAACCTTGGCTCGTCTTGGACAATCCTTAGTGTAGTGATCATCACCACAGATAAGACAAGGGTATCGGGGTTTGTGCTTATCCTTATCGTCAACAGCTTGTGTTTTGGTCTTCTCAGATTGCGGATTATTTTTATCCTCCTTGTTCTTACCCTTTCCTTTTTTGGATTTATTTTTTCCGACGGGGGTAGATTGAACAGAGTTCACCTCAGAAGTCTTACCGATGGGATGGGTAGAAGACGGAGCATTTTGAACATTAGAAGCAAAGGATTTGGGGTTGTTGCTAGAGGCTTGGATGGAATGGGGTTGGGCATGGAAGGTGCCAATCACACCATCAGCTGCGTGAGAAGTAGCAGGAGTAGTTGAAGTAGCAGAAGTAGAAGGACGAGGTGCGTCAAGGAGTAAGTCGTAAAGAGCACTTGTTTGTGAGTAAACGAGGTCGAGGTATTGAGCACGACTGATCGCATGTTCTTCTGTGACAACTCCACCCATGGCGATGTCACGAGCGATGTCATTCATGAATGATTTTGTGAACCACTCTGCCAGCAACTGATCGGGAAGTTCAAGTTTGATGAGACGTCGTCTCCGTCGCCACTCATGAATGTGATCAAATATATGAGTGGCTTTTGTTTGTTTGAAAGAACTCAGAATTTCAGTTCTTGTTTCATAATGGATCGTTAACTGGTAGTGGGTGAGGAAATCCATAGTGAGGGTGTTGAAGTCGGTGAAGAAACCTCGTGGTAATTCTATATACCACTTCGCGGTGGAACCTGTGAGGGTTCACTGAAAAAGGCGTAAACGAATAGAGTCATCCATCAAGGAGTTGGATGAACACCAAAGGTGAAAAGTCATTACATGATTGTTCGGGTCCTCTCCTGGTTTCCCATTGAATTTAGGGATGTTGGATGGTAGTTTGGTTGGTATAGCGGGCCATTGAGGAGAGTGACGGATCGGATCATTTAAAATTCTCGACAGATCAGGGAGGTCCAAGGTGGCTAAGAAGGATAACTGTCTATTCACATGTGGGTACTGGTGACTTTGGGGAGGGAGTCTCGTCGGTAGACCAATGGGACCATAAGCAGATTGCATATAATGCGAAGATCCGGGCAGATTTGGTTGTTGGTGTGGAGGCAAGTAATTCATAGGGTTGTATTGGTTGGGGTTGTTCCCTTGAACAGGGGCGTGGGGTTGAGTGTTCGAGCCCCAAATAGGTTTGGACTTGCCTGGATATGGTTGGCCTGTATTAGGGGGTATGAAGGAGCTAGCTTGAGGTTGTTGCCCCCCAGTCGAGTGAGGATTATTTTGAATAAGATAGTTCCAATACTAGGCCAAGGATAGAGGTATGTTTTGTCCATAAGGTGGGGTAGGTGGGGGTTGCCCTTCAATCAGGGGTTGTGTCCCAATTGGGATTTGTCCTGCAAAAGGGGATTGGGTTTTGCCTCCTTGGTGAAATTGTCCACCGACAGGAATCTGGTAATTAGCTGTGAAAGACGGGATGTTTCCACTAAGGTCGGTGCCTCCGATAGAGGATGGAAGAGATCCTCTGAAAGGGGGTCGAGGAAGTGTTGGAATGAAACTGAGAAGGAGATGGTCCACAGAAGGAGCGGAAATGTTGGGAGTCCTGGATGGGATTTGTGTAGGAGCGAGAATAGAAGCAGTCAACGCATGATATCTGGGCAGAAGTGTTGGGGTGAATCTAGGTGAAAGTGGCATGCCAATGGGAGCTTGGCTAGTTGTCGTAATCCCAGTGTGAGGACACGTAGTATCTGGGACCATTATGTAATGGATCGCTTGTAGGGGGATAGTCAAGATGTGGTCAGCTGGCGGAGTGACTGAACCAGGAAAATAATAGGCAGTAGTAAAAGGTATTGCATCTGGATCAAATGTTTCGGGCAGCTCAGGTGTGACAGTGATATCAACGCCTGCTCCCGAGCCAAAGAGATCCCGTCTAAAAATGTCGGAGTACGAAAAGGATCTTGACCCTCAGGTCCTGTGAAAGGTCCGGTTGGTAATCCAGAAGACTCAAAAACTATTTCTCCAGAAGAATTCACTCGAACAATACGTCTCACAGAGTCGGGAGGAAGTCGGAAGTCCTCTTGAGAATTAGTAGTTCAGAAACGCTCTAAAGATTTAGTTATTTCCACTTGTGGAGTGGAAACGTCTTGGACTTCACTCTGTTGAGGAGAGCCCTTCGATGAGTTGGTAGGCAAGGGTTGACAACCTTCCAGATCTTCTAGGGGTGGGCCTTGCATTCTACGTGAACGGTGTGGAGAGTCAATTGTGATCGAGTAAAATCTTACAAAAGAAATTCTATGGAGAACTTGGGTAAACAAACAGCACGCACTAGTAAAATCTAGGAAGCAAAACCAAGCAAACAAGACCTTCCAATTCTAAAGTCACTAGTTGATGATGAAATCCAACGTCGCGATGACGAGACAAGAAGGGGCTAGGCGAGAATGGAAAAGTTACGTTGACAACCTGCTTAACAGACTTACACCCTGGTGCAAGCTCCCACACATAATCGTGGGTATACCCTCAAAGGAACTCAAGTGAGTTTGGCAAACGTCAATTCCAGGTACCGTGGAGACTTACCTCTTCACAGTCACCTTGTGTAAGACCCTAAGAAGATAGGCTACTAAGGTTACCACAAACAACAATGATGCATGGGGAAACAGTCGACAGTCTGATCCACACGCAAGGGCAGGGTATCTAGCCTGAAATCAACTTGAGAGGCTTCCACTCATCATTGTGGGTATACCTTCAAGTGACCCCCGTAATACATGCAATCTCTACACCGAGATCAACAAAACAGGGTGAGTAACTCTGTCAATCTCAATGCGACCTCAGGTTTGACCCTTGTTTGAGAAGGGCTTCCCAGGACAAAATGTTGCAAATGGAATTTGACACTCCTTATCACAAGATACTATTGTGTGTTTTGTTCTTTGGAGAGTGTGTCTCACTGCCTATTCCAAATCTCTAGCCTAGCTAATGTTGGTGCAAAAGAGCCCTAGAAAAAGTTACTAGTTGAATTTTAAAGTTGCGCAATATTTTTAAAGGCTGTTGTTACGCAAAAAGGAGACGAAAATGAAACCAATATTGTGTAAGACTCTGACCCAATAATGCATAAATATGGATGAATGATACAAATTTTCGTTCGATGAATTCTATCTAAAGCATGGAAAGAGGAGTTTTCTGGAACAATGCGAACTACGATGTATGATCTTTCTTGGAATGTAATATCAAACAATCATGAACAATGCAAATTCCCTATTCATTCTCTTTCAATATTTGAATGCCAATATTTTTCGAATAAATGGTTGCTTAAAAAAAAATAAAAAAAAAATAGTCTTTAATTTTTTATTAGAAACCAAGCAACGGGAATGGAACTAGGAAAAAGTAAGCAACCAATGAAAATGAAATACTCAACAAACACCTGAATCGATCTTTCAATGAAGATAAAAATAACAAATTGACAAGACCAGTCTCTTCAAATGCACATGGGTAACAATTTTCCAAGTAATAAGCAATCGAAAAGGAAAATTAATCTCAACTTTTAATCCAATCAAAGGCTCCCAACCGAACAAGCACTCGGATTTCAGAATCGGAGATTATACCCTTGTTAAGAAAAGGTCAAGAGGTAAAAATTGATAAAAAATTATCAAGAAGAGTTTTTTATTTCCGAAAACTAATCATTCGCGAGATTTGAAGTCAAGAAATAGTCAATCACTAGCCAAAGAAGTTCTTCCCAAACATACAAACAAATATGGGCATCTGAAGACACAAAAAGACCTAATCCAAAGTTTTTACAAGTGAGTTCGCAGTCTGGAAGTGGGGTACAGTGCGAGAATTAGGGATTCTCGCAGCCTAGACACAGGCAAGGTGCGAGAAGGTCACACTGAACTAAACACTAGGGTGCGAACTTCAGTGATTCTCGCAGGCCACATAAAGGTACAGTGCGAGAAGGTTTGTAATCAAACAAATTTTTGAAAAAGGACAGAACTTTTGAGTGAACTTCTGGATCCAGGGAGTCTGTAAGGATCTCCTAAAGACTAAGAGATTGATTGGGAATGAAAAAGGGTAGGTCAAGGGAAAATGGCCAAGAAAAAACCACCAAAATGGGTTGTATTCCCCAGTGGAGTCGCCAATTTTGTTACCGGATAAATCGGTAGGTGTGGACACTAACTGATCTCCCTAGATCCACCTAGATCTAGAACAAAACAGGACAGGACATGACTCTTTCTCTAGGTTGCAGTCATTGAATCTATTACTGAGAATGAATGAGTGGCGTACCTTTGTATCACTTCCTTAGGTCTCTGTTGTTCCTACTTCGCTCTAGTGCTCCTGTGAAAGCGAGTCCAAGACAACACAAGCCAACCAAAGTGAAGATAACAAAGTATATTCAATGTCAACCTTTGCATATGATCAAGGAGTTATGCAATAAAATAAGAGTGATTTTATAGGAAAGGGACATGTCGTTGTATTATATTAAATGAAAGTAGAAGATACAACCAGTTCGCCTTGATGTCGCAAGCTTCCTTCCAGTGACCCTTGGTTCCAACACACATACTTGCTCTACATTTGCATGAAGAAAATCCAGTACAACTTGATAGACAAATAGAGTCTTCAAGCTTCTATCCAAACAGAGTTCTTCACACAATTCTTTCACCAATTCTTCATTCAATCTTGCTTAACCTTTTCGATGAGAAACCTTTCAATATATAGGAGAATGAGAGATGGTTAAATGGATGAGGATGATCCCACTAAATCTGAGAAGTCAGTAGGATGCCAATCATGCGAATGCCAACTCATTTTCTAAAAGATACTCTTCTAGAACCTTCGTAACTTCCTCTTCCTTTCAATCTTCAAAACAGGTTCGCACCCTACCTATACAGCAGACTGTGAACACCTCATAGTCTAGGTATAGGTTTTCCTACGAGAATCGAGATTCTCGCACCCTACACCATATGCAGCCTGCGAACTCACTATAAAAATATGTTTTGTAGAGCAAGAAAACAGTCACTTTTATCGGGAAAAAAGTCCTTGTGGGAGCCTGAACACATCACTGTAGAGACATCACCAGAGTGACCAAAATAATGTGTAATGGAATGCCCCCCAAAGTATGAGGCTGGAACTTATGACAGACGAAATACTTTGTAAAATGCATGTGTGTGTCAGAAACAAGGAGCGCACCTAATCGGAAACCTGTAAACAACCAAGCATCTGCAAAATATAATACCAGTTCTGAGGTAGGCATTCCCATGCTCAGATTACAAATGAATGAAATCATAAACGTAGGCCATGGCCACCAATCATACACCGTGGATCCATGTCGTCAAAATGTTACATAGCCACCAGGAATACACTGTGGATCTATGTTAGAAGACTTAAATTAAGACATAGCCACGCGACATACAAAGTGGATCTATGTGTCGATACAAATCATACATACTCCATCGCAGCCTGGATAAAAAAGATGAGACCCAGGGTCTTCAATCCTGTCACCTGAAAGTACGAATCTAGCCATATGATTACATGTGTTGAAGTCGAACATGGTAGAAACCACTCAATTACCGGTCATTGATGAAAACCGTTAACAAGTGTGAGGGAAATCACCATTGATGTCAATGACTCCCAAGGTACCAAAGTACAATCCAAACGAATGTGAATGAATGAGCTGAAGTCAAACACTCAGTGAAATCTCTCGATCATGGATCAATGATGTGAAACCCTTGTCGAAAGCGAAGAGACCTGCCATTAAGGCATGCAGGTTCCAAGGTACTAAATGATTTATATGTCTTATTCCTGGAGAATGAGTTGCAGTCGACGGAAAAAGACTCATCAGAGGAGGGCCTTGATGTATCCCCCATCAATGACATGAAATAAGTAACAGATTTTGAGGGTGAATCAAAGTATGAATAGGAGTTGAATCGGACACAAGGAAGGCCGACGTAGTGAGAATGGAAAACTACAGGTGGCCGACTCAATGGAAGGCTTGTTTGAACTTCTCTTGAACATATGAACGACACGACCAAGGACTTGGCAGCACTGACTCAAAGACGACCCAAGATATAACCTTGTAGCAAGTCGGATGAGAGACAAATGGATTTCCCAACCCAGATTCAAAAGATGAATAGGGGGTGTCATGTTCAAAAGCAACGCTTACTGCCATTAATACGAATACGAAAACACATCCCTTTCCCAAATTTTCCCCCACCATTTTTGGTGAGTACCTCTTTATTTTTACACAAGCTTGAGGAGGATAACATATGCTTGTCGATGTAAGCTCATCCTTCAGATGAGTCCCTTGGAGTATGTTTAATGAACCCTAAGAAGGAGTGGTTCGGTCCCATTACGGATCTTTCGATGTTTGTTTAACGAGCCTGAGGATAGAAAACTCGGGGGTTTTTCATGTTTTGAGAGTCTGAAAAACACTTAAAGAGAACTCTCCCAATTCCTTTTTCGTAAATGAGTTCGACGATACTGAAAAAGTGATAAACTATCACTCGTCGAACGTTTTCTTCAAATTCTTTAACGAGCATGAAAAGAACAAGATCACTCGGTGATCTTTTTGTTTTTATGGAGTGTGAAAAGATCTTAAAGGATACTCCCTTACGTTCGTCATTTTCGTGTTCCCATGACGAGTACGAAAAGACGAGAAAAAGTATACTTGGTTACGTTCTCATGTATTTTTTAGCGCGAGAACGAACGAAAACTGAGCTCGAGGTTTTTCCCTACAAAAGCCTTAAAAAAGCAGTCGTACAGGCAATAAAAAAAGAAAAAACATACTCATACATCGTTGTTCCGACTTCGAAGTCACTATATCTGGGAAAAACCATACTCACAAGGCTATTAGGATATTAGGTTTTTTAAGCAAAGCATTAAAAATAATATAACCAATCAACAAGAAATAGTAAAAAGTGAATAAATATGGGTGAAAAAGCCTTTTTACCATTTCATTGTTACTTTGCCAAAAGCTTGTCCAACATACCTCATTTTCCCCCAAATCTCTTTGCTCGATTGCAGGAGGCACAAGCGATCATTTGGCAAACAGTTTTAGCCAACGAAGTAATCTCCTGATTTTCCAACTTTTCCATGGTTTATTTTTTATTTTTATTGGTAATTTTAGAGTTTTGAGTCCATTTTAGGGTCGGTACATGCACTCAAGCATTCTCGTAGGTGGGCCATTTAGGACCTACGAGAATCTATGATTTTCGCAGGTGGGCTTCAGTGCACCTGCGAGAATCTTGCACTGTGCAAAAGGTTCACCTGCGAGGGCCGAAAAATAGATTTTTGTGTGTGGTTTTGCTCAATAAAAAATATGCAAGAGTTTAAAACAAGTTGTTGACTTTCTTCTCATGGATCCATTGCAGGTGTTGACCATCACAATGTTGGAATGGAGGGAAAGAGAACATGAGGAGGATGATGCCATTGCCGAGAATGATCCGGGTACATTCGTTGCCCTCTGGGAATGTGGGCTCTTAAAAAAATTTAGGATCCCGGGCATGAGAACCCAACTCAGATTGTTAGAGTACCTGGTCCACAAGTGGGATGTGGATCAACAGTTATTTCACGTAGGAGTCCACATGCTGACACTAGATATCGAGGATATCTATTTTCTGACAAGGTTGTCACGACATGGATACCATGCTACTTTGACCGGAGGTAGAGGCGGCGGACTTCCTATGAGCGAGTATGTTCGTTGATATTGTGTTCCTGGGGCAGAGAGAAGCAAGGGCAAGGTTGCCATTTGGGGGGTCCAATATTTGACCCTACGAACTATCATGTTTACCATTGCATGCATGGTTGGGAGCACGGCTCCGCACATGGCTCTCAAGAACTATTTCCAATACGCAATAGAATGCATAGAGCCTCAAGTTTTTAACTGGTCGGATGTGATTCTCCGCAGCATGAAGAGGCAACTAACAAAGTGCAGAAGGGGTGCTCTGAAGCAATTCGGGTACGGGTCACTTTTGGTGTCATTCTTCCTCGAGAGGGTCCCACTGTTGCGACTACAGGTGGATTGGGGTTTACCGGCCCCACATGATCCGAGGATGCTGAGGTGGTGTAACCTCATGGCTCGGCACGTAGCAAGGCCTATAATCAAGTATAATGATTCATTTTTTGACTGGTTGAGGCCCCAGATGTTGATGATCGATGACTACGCATATGCCAGTTTGGATTTCCGAGGAGATCCGGATTTGGTCCTGCCTGAGGATGCTCAGTGGGGTGACTTAGGTGAGAAGTACACGTTTTGTTCTTTTTAAATGTTTTTGCAAATTTTATTATATAAAATGTTTTTATGTTTATCCAAGGACTAATCAAAAAATTTCTTTTGATGACACAGATGTGAGGCCATATCGACCTCCAGGAATGTCTCCCATTCAGAGGTGAGGTGAAGCGGCTCCAGTGGCAAGATGGGATGTCGAGGACTACGAGACAGTGGAACAAAACTTAGAGGGGTTGACTGTGGATGTCCCAGAAATCGCTATTGGGGAGATCTTGAGACATTATCAACACCATACTGTGGGCGTGTCCGAGTCTCTCAGTCAACTTTCCATAGGGTAGCCTGAGCAGTTGTGTGTTATCATGAGCGTCATCCGTGATGCTATTTTGTGGAAGCTATGGGCTTCATATTTTGATATTTTGATCTTTGGGCAGAAACTTTTTGTAAAAAATTTTGATCGTTATATACATATATACGGCTTCTACCGACTTATTTTGTGTTGTATAATACATGTGATGTATGATTGGTTTATAAATGTCCCAAATGGGTGTCTAACACATAGTTAGCTAAGGCATAAGTCAATGTATTTAGACATCTAGGAATGTCTTGATATTCGATATAATCAAAATAACGTTCCAAGAGGATAATTCGTAAATATACCCATAATAAAGTAGGACTTCAGATAGCATAGACATTACTTAATTGTAGTACTACTAGCTACGAATCGAGTCGTATAACCAAATGGTGGATATCGAGTGAAATAGCATCAATCAACAATTCGATGACGGTGCTATATTTTGCGGTATTATTGGTCACATGACCGAGGCACACACCTCGTAGACTGATAAGTTCGTTTGTAGGTGCGTAGATTGCCCATGCAGCAGAAGCAAGGTTCAAAGTACTACAACTAGCGCCATCGACGAAGCCAATGTGGGGTAGCGAAGACTCGGACATCTAGAAACCAAGCACAACGCAAGATAAGCAGTCGAGGGCAAAGACCAAATAATGGAAAAGCATACTAAAATAACACACAAAAGTATGATACAATAAAATACAAGCACTCATGCACAGGTAATCTTAAGCATAGTACTTTTTTAAGTACAACCCATTTATGGGTTCACTCAAAGGGATGCCATCATAGTCCACCAACTCGTAAACTCCTTTCTACAAAACTCATCTGACGATATAAAGACCTCGCCACATAGCTTCAAATTTTCCGGCTCCTAGCATATCCCGATCTTGTTCGTAAAGGAGAACCAGATCACCTTCGGAGAAAACGTGTGGCTTGACATGTTTGTCGTATTGGGCTTTGACGTGTTTCTTCTGGCTTCTATAACTAGGGTGGCATCGCGACGGGTTTCATCTGATTGCATGAGATACAACAGACGCTCTTCTTCGACAGAAGTGTTTGGGAGAAGGTTGATGGCTAGTTTTAGGGAAGGTATCTCACATTCAATCGACAAGATGGCTTCTAGACCATAGACTAATTGGAACGGTGTAAACCCGGTAGCAGACTTAACGGATGTCCAGTAAGCCCACAATGTTGAAAACAACATCATGTGCCAACTCGTTTTGTGAATCCCTATCATTTGTCGAAGCATGGTAATGAGGACTTTGTTTATTGATTCAACTTGGTCGTTGGCCTGTGGGTAATAGGGTGTTGAGTTTTCATGGCAAAGACCCAACTTTTCAGTGAGTTCAGACATCATGAAGTTTCTAAACTGGCTACCGTGATCAATAACAATAGCTTGAGGAACACCAAACTGAGCAATGATGTGATTGAATATGAATAATGTTGCAGTCTTTCCGGTATTGTCGAATGTTGGCATCACCTCGACCCATTTCGTAAAATAATCTACGGCTACAATAATGTATCCATGCCCCCCGGCCAAGTGAGGGTGACATGTCATGAAATGGATACCATATTTCGCAAAAGGACCAACGGAGACCACAGGGTGTAGAGGAGCAGGGTGTGATCGTATTTTATTGTTGTAGGTTTGGCAAGCGTGGAATTTTTGGACAGCGATTATACAATCATTGAATAAAGAAGGCCAAAAATACCTCGCTCGTAAGATCTTCTAAGCAGTAGCATACCCAGACATGTGACCACCACATGCTCCAGAATGGCATTCATTCAGGGCTTTCTCAGCTTCGTCAAACGTGAGGCAGCGTCGAAAAATGGAGTCAATCCCACGACGATAAAGAGTGTCACTGAGGATAATATACTGACGGGCTTGGTAGCATATTCGACGGCGGTCAGTGCTAGAAAAATTGGGCCAGAAAGTCTGGGTCTGGAGATATATGATGATATCTCCATACCAAAGGTCATCGGAACTGATCAGGAAAAGGAATTCATCGGGTAATGAATCCTCTACTACATTTTTTGTCTCAGAGCAGGGAAGGTCGCATATCAACTCGGAAAACACCAAGTATTTCTTGGACTTAGCGCGCTCGAATTCTAAGTCAAACTCCTAGAGTATTATGATCCATTTGGAGTATTTTCCCCCTAACAATTAGCGTGTAAGAATGTGTTGCATAGGGTTACAGTTGGAAATCACTGTGGTCTTGCGTAAAAGGATATAGTGTCGGAAACGTTGAACAGTTGTGACGGCGGCCAAGGCCAGTTTTTCAACATGTAAATACTTGGTTTTGGTAGTCGTGAGAGTCTGACTCAAATAATAAATGACATGTTCGTCATGAGAATCATCCTCCTGAACGAGAACCATAGCGATGGTATAGTCCGAGACTGCGAGATAAAGGAAATAATCCTGACTGTAATCAGGTGGGGAGAGTAGTGGGGTATGAGTTAAAGACAGTTTCAAAGCTTTGAAATCTTTGTTAGCAGTGGTATCCCATATGAACTCAGAACCTTTCTTGAGTAGTCGAGTAAAGCCAAGAGTTAGCTCGGCATAGTTCGGGATGAAACGACGGAGAAAGTTTGCCTTCCCTTGCAAACTTTGTAGTTGGTGAAGTGAGGAAGGAGGAGGAAGATTGAGAATCGCCTCGACCTTCAAAGGATCTACCCTGATCCCTTGACGTGAAACAATAAAGCACAAAAGTCGGTCGGATTCTACGCAAAAAACACATTTATGGGGATTCAAGCGTATATGGTAAAACCGACAGCGAAGGAAAATGGCGCGGAGGTGTGTCGGATGATCTACACGGCGCATGGAATGAGTCGGTAAGTCATCGAGATATGGCTGCACAATGTGCTTTATATCATGAAAGGCATAAGACATAGCACGTTGAAAAGTTGCGACGACATTCTTTAAACCTAATGGAAGTTTCCGGTAGGCGAAAGTGCCCCAAGGACAAATAAAAGTGGTCTTGTGTTGGTCCGCGAGTACGATATTGATTTGATTATATCCAGAGAAACTATCCATCAAAGAGAAGATTTCACTTCTGGCACAATCATCGACGATCTAGTCAACGAAGGGGGTAGGAAAGTTGTCTTTAGGACAAGCTTTATTAATGTCTCTATAATCAACGCACACACGGATCTTACCTTGTTTCTTGTTAATCAGAACAAAATTGGAAACCCAGTCAGTTAGAGCCACAGGGTAAATAAAGCCAGCTTTGAGAAGTGTCTTGACTTCAAGCTTGATAGCGGCTGCTTTACGTGGGTGGACCGGACAAATTCATTGTCGGATAGGTTTAGCGCTCGGGTATGTCTTAATCTCATGTACCACAATGTCGGGGTCAATATCCGGCATTTATTCATAGCTCCATGCGAAGATGTCACGAAATTCTTGGAAAAGAGACTTGTAGGTGACAACTTCGTCATGGGAACACGAAGCTCTGATATGCACATTTTCGACAACTCTAGGTTTTATGGATATGTCGAGGGGGATGTTGGGTGAGATATTACTTAAATTCCCTTCGTAGAACATATCGTGTGTAGACTCGGGAACGGTGGAAATGACAACAACGGTCGACGAGGTCGAGATCTGTTGGTAACCCTCAATGGTGTGTTATTCCAGGAAGAGGATGGAACGATGATGTCCATCGTCCCAAGGGGTATCTTCCATGGACATAACAGACATAATCATCTCGTCCGTAGGAAAAATGACGTGGAATGGATCCAGAGATAAATCACCCAGAGAGGGGGTAGAAGGGGTTGTCGATTGAATGGCTTGGTAAGCGGATTCGACCGGACTCAAAGGCATTTGGTCACCATAACGAACATGATCATCGGGGTTGGGTACTATCCACGGGTCGTAAGACACAGGGGTTTCACAAACAGAGGTGGAGATCATGTTGATCGAGGTGACAAATGGATGTGGAACATTAGGTGGTGGAATGGGGAAAGTACCCATCAAAGAGGAATCTTTAAGAAGACCCACACCGATGTTCTCATATCCAGGGGGGTTGCAATGAAAGGGGCATTGTCGGTACGTGTATCAGAGTTGAAGAAGGCCAATTGGTCCACCGTAATGACTTTTCCTTGATGTGGGAAACGTACGACACAGAAAAGAGTGGACACGACTGCGCACATGGAATCAATCCAGTTACAGCCAAGTAGAAGGTTGTAATCGAGAGGAGCATCAAAGACCTCCACTTCAATGTTGACCATTTTGCCTTCTAATGTAATAGGCAATGAAGGAGGGACATCGTAAGGCTTAAAACCAGAGCAATTGAAGGCTTTGAGCGTGTTGTGGGATTCAGTTAAAGGAGGAGAGTCGATGGCTTTCCAGTAGGTAATAAACATGACACACGTCGAGGCACCCTCATCAATAACTATTCTACAAATGTTCTTGTCGGAGACAATAACTTGTATTTGGAATGCGAGTTGAGGGGGTAACCTTGGAATGTGATCTTACAAGTCAAAAATTATTAATTTTTTATCGGTAGGGTCGATTCCACCAATAGCTTTCAACAGTTCCTTCCATTGTATAGGACAAATCTAAAGGACTTCTAATTTTGAAGTCACTAGTTGGTGATGAAATCCAACGTCGCGACGACAAGACAAGAAGGGGCTGGGCGAGAATCAAAAAGTTACGTTGACGACCTGCTTAACGGACTTACACCCTGGTGCAAGATCCCACACATAATCGTGGGTATACCCTCCAAGCAGCCCGAGTGAGTTTGGCCAACGTCGATTCCAAGTACTGTGGAGACTTACCCCTTCACAGTCACCTTGTGTAAGACCCTAAGAAGATAGGCTACTAAGCTTACCACAAACAACAATGATTCCTGGGGAAACAATCGACAGTCCGATCCACACGCAAGGGTAGGGTATCTAGCCTGAAATCAACTTGAGAGGCTTCCACTCATCATTGTGGGTATACCTTCAAGTGACCCCCGTAATACGTGCAATCTCTACACCGAGATTAACAAAGCAGGGTGAGTAACTCTATCAATCTCAATGCGACCTCAGGTTTGACCCTTGTGTGAGAAAGGCTTCCCAGGACAAAATGCTGCAAATGGAATTTGACACTCCTTATCACAAGATACTATTGTGTGTTTTGTGCTTTGGAGAGTGTGTCTCACTGCCTATTCCAAAGCTCTGACCTAGCTAATGTTGGTGCAAAAGAGCCCTAGAAAAAGTTACTAGTTGAATTTTAAAGTTGCGCAATATTTTTAAAGGTTGTTGTTATGCAAAAAGGAGACAGAAATGAAACCAATGTTGTGTAAGACTCTGACCCAACAATGCGTAAATAGGGATGAATGATACAAATTTTTGTTCGATGAATTCTATCTACAGGAGGGAAAGAGGGGTTTTCTGGAACAATGCGAACTACAATGTACGATCTTTCTTGGAATGTAATATCAAACAATCATGAACAATGCAAATTCCCTATTCATTCTCTTTCAATATTTGAATGCCAATATTTTTCGAATAAATGGTTGCTTAAAAAAAAAAAAAGTCTTTAATTTTTTATTAGAAACCAAGCAATAGGGATGGAACTAGGAAAAAGTAAGCAACCAATGAAAATGAAATACTCAACAAACACCCGAATCGATATTTCAATGAAGATAAAAATAACAAACTGACAAGACCAGTCTCTTCAAATGCACATGGGTAAAAAATTTCCAAGTAAGAAGCAATCGAAAAGGACAATTAATCTCAACTTTTAATCCAATCAAAGGCTCCTGGCCGAACAAGCACTCAGATTTCAAAATCGGAGATTATACCCTTGTTAAGAAAAGGTCAAGAGGTAAAAATTGAGAAAAAATGATCAAGAAGAGTTTTCTATTTCCGAAAACTAATCATTCGCGAGATTTGAAGTCAAGAAACAGTCAATCACTGGCCAGAGAATTTTGTCCCAGACATACAAACAAATATGGGCATCTGAAGACACAAAAAGACCTAATCCAAAGTTTTTACAAGTGAGTTCGCAGTCTGGAAGTGGGGTACAGTGAAAAAATTAGGGATTCTCGCAGCCTAGACATAGGCAGGGTGCGAGAAGGTCACACTGAACTGAACACTAGGGTGCGAACTTCAATGATTCTCACAGGCCACAGAAAGGTACAGTGCGAGAAGGTTTGTAATCAAGCAAATTTTGGAAGAAGGACAGAACTTTTGAGTGAACTTCTGGATCCAGGGAGTCTGTAAGGATCTCCTAAAGACTCAGATATTAATTGGGAATGAAAAAGGGTAGGTCAAGAGCAAATGGCCAAGAAAAAACCACCAAAATGGGTTGTATTCCCCAATGGAATCGCCAATTTTGTTACTAGATAAATCGGTAGGTGCGGACACTAACTGATCTCCCTAGATCCACCTGGATTTAGAACAAAACAGGACAGGACATGAATCTTTCTCTAGGTTGCAGTCATTGAATCTATTACCGAGAAGGAATGAGTGATGTACCTTTGTATCGCTTCCTTAGGTCTCTATTGTTCCTACTTTGCTCCGTTGTTCCTGTGAAAGCGGGTCCAAGACAACACAAGCCAACCAAAGTGAAGATAACAAAGTATATTCAATGTCAACCTATGCATATGATCAAGGTGTTATGCAATAAAATAAGAGTGATTTTATGGGAAAGGGACATGTCGTTGTATTATATTAAATGAAAGTAGAAGATACAACTAGATTACCTTGATGTCGCAACCTTCCTTTCAGTGACCCTTGGTTCCAACACACACACTTGCTCTACATTTGCATGAAGAAAATCCAGTACAACTTGATAGACAAATAGAGTCTTCAAGCTTCTTTCCAAATAGAGTTCTTCACACAATTCTTTCACCAATTCTTCATTCAATCTTGCTTAACCTTTTCCATGAGAAACCTTTCAATATATAGGAGAAGGAGAGATGGTTAAATGGATGAGGATGATCCCACTAAATCTGAGAAGTCAGTAGGATGCCAATCATGTGAATTCCAACTCATTGTCTAGAAGATACTCTTCTAGAACCTTCGTAACTTCCTCTTCCGTTCAAGCTTCAAAACAGGTTCACACCCTACCTATATAGCAGACTACAAACACCTCACAGTCTAGGTATAGGGTTTCCTGCGAGAATTGAGATTCTCGCACCCTACACCATATGCAGCCTGCGAACTCACTATAAAAATATGTTTTGTAGAGGAAGACAACAGACACTTTTCTCAGGCAAAAATTCCTTGTGGGATCCTGAACACATCACTGTAGAGACATCACTAGAGTGACCAAAATAATGTGTAACTAACCCCAAATATGTGATTGAGGGAATGTTTTAGAGAACGAAAAAGAAAAAGATATCAGAAAGGCTAGAAGGGAAGGAATGAGAATTTGCCTTAAAAGAGAATAGAAACCATTTGATGAGCGATGAGCAATGGATGTAAAGGTATGTGTACACAGATTTGTATGAGAGTTTCTTTAGTGAGTTTCTGATTATTCTAACTGAGTGGTTGGAAACATTAGTGGAGAATATTGGAAGGTACCAAACTACAGCCTTGAGGAACTGGACTCATGATCTGGTAAGGAAGTTGAATTATGTAAGTAATAAAACTTCGCACGTAGTTGATTTCCAGTTGGACAATATATTGGGAGGTTATATTACAGAATTTGAAGTGGATTGTACCCAGTTATATAGTGTTGAACAGAGGGATTTATTCAAAGGTCAACGTGGAAGGTTTATGAAATCCATGGGTACATGGATAAAGATGATGTTGTGCGACAAGTGTGTGATGAAAATGGATTCTTATTGCTAAGGGGGCTTCATGCACATAGGGTAACCAAGGAATGACAAGAATGTCATATGAAGGTAGGAAAGAGTGAACGAAGAAATGAAGAAGGAAGGGGGGGACTAAGGATGCAAAGAACTGAAGAGGTTGTATCAAAAGAAGAAGATGAGTTTGGAGTAATATGTAGTGGAAGAAGGTACAAGAGGAGAAAGATTGGGGTTGAGAAAGGAGAGTCACGCAGTGAGCCTGACTGGAGAGAACCTTGCGTAATCATCCAGATCGTAGAGATATGGTATGTA
Source organism: Picea engelmannii (assembly GCA_009831015.1). Lineage (NCBI taxonomy): Eukaryota > Viridiplantae > Streptophyta > Pinopsida > Pinales > Pinaceae > Picea > Picea engelmannii. The sequence goes on from ML777611.1 coordinate 214,926, forward strand.
GAAGGACATGAAGGGAATTCTCAGTTTATTCCCATAATAGAAGAGTCGGTAAGTCCCACTTAGACAAGATCATGTGTTGATTCCACGACCATGTGTGTGTCACCTAGATCAGAAATTACATTCGAGAATTTTTCAAAAGCACTCATAGTTAACATGGGTGGACAAAGTAGCAGTAGCTAGAGCAGTGGAAGTTGTGTGTAGAGTCAGAGTAAACCAACATCACCTAGGGGAGGTACTACAAAAAGAAACATGGCAAGGGTAGACAACACCCTTAGACTACCTGAATTCTGGGGAGTTGGGTCGGAGGACCCAGAAAAACATCTATTTGTCTGTGAGATAATTTTGGATGTAAAGAATGTCCAGGATGAGGTTGTAAAGATCGCGACATTGGAAACCACCTTTAAAGGTAGTGCATTAGTCTGGTACATGAAACTGGAAAGTACCACACCTACAGGACAAACAAGGACTTTGGTAGAAATAAGGCAAGCATTGTTGAAGGAGTTCAAGAAGCCAAAGTCTAAATCACAGTACATTATAGAGGTGAAAGAAATTAAACGGGTGCAGACTGAATCAGTCTAGGATTATGACCAACATTTTAAGGATATGATGGGTAGACTTTCCAGATCCATGATCGAAAAAATCAAGAATGGTTTATTGTAGTAATTTTACCACATATTTGTAGGTCGTTTATTCAACAGAAGGTTGCGTCAAAGACGAAAGCTTTGGAGATAACAATGAAATTAGAAGCATCCCCTGCAGGAGATAGTGGAGGGACGGCACAAGTCCAAACACATTTAGCTACCTTGACAATTCAATTGGTAGAACTTACAAAAGGGAAGGAGAAACGGGAACAAGTCTGGTGTACCAAGTGTAGAACTGAAGGCCACCACAAGGACGAGTGCCCGGAATTTGTGCAGTATATGGGGACTAGAGCACCAAATCCATTACCAGGAGAGGGATATTGTGGAATATGTAAGAAATGGGGACATCATCCAACTAAGTGTCCATTACTACACAAATATCAGAGTATGCCAAGGAACTTATTTTGCAACTTCTACAAGTTAGTTGGACATGAAGAGAAGGATTGTCGCCCATTGTATTCAATGAGAGAGTGCACTTCAGATATGTAAAGAATTCAGGAGGAGAATTCTACGACAAAAGGAGGAGGTCCATAGTATAATAATCAGAGAGTTTTTAATCCAGGAAACAGAGGAAATTTTGGCAGAGGTTGAGGCAGAGAAAGTTTTGGCAGAGGAGGTAGAGGATCGATAATATGTTACAATTGTAATCAACCTAGACACTTAGCTCATGACTGCATGAACCCTTGTACAACCTGCACATATTGTAGAGCATTGGACCATTTGACAAATCATTGTCCTCAACTACTTCTGAAGTGGCAAGCAAGAGGAAATTAGAACTAGAACCCAAATCAGAATGTAGAGAAAATATCAGCCGAAAAACACAACGAAGAACCTAGAGTAACAATTGTTACGGTTGGAGGAATTAGAACATGGGCTAATATTGTAAATGGAGGGAAGAAAACTAAGAAATCAGTAGGAAAATCAGTAGGACCTATGCCAACATTCGACCCTCAGTAGGAAAAGGAGACGTATCAGAAGGAAAGAAAAGAGATACTAGGACCGGATTGTATAGCATCAACATCATCTGGACCTCATGTCTATGATCACACTATGCCAAAGAAGCCACTTGGGAAACTAAGTACTCTAAGAGAATTCATGAGAAGTTGTGTAGAGTTAATAAAATATAAAACTAAGTTGAATGAATTATATGAAATGATCGATCATTGCGTGCAAGAAAGGGAAGTTCCTATTGCATAGAGAGTAGTTAATCAGGTATTGTGCAGAAAAAGGACCAATGGATAATTAAGATTGAGTGCACATATTGAGGAATATGATGTGGATAATGTTATATTAAACTTGGGGTCTGATGTGAATGTGTTACCAAGGCATACCTGGGAGATGATGGGGAAACCCAAGTTAATCTGGTCTCTTGTTCAATTAATATTAGCAAACCAGCATAACAAAGTACCAATTAGCCAATTGACAGGAGTACCTGTGAACATAGATGGAGTGCATAGTGTAGAAGACTTTGTAGTCATTGAGATCATGGATGATATTCAACCATATCCAACATCGATGGGACTTGAATGGGCCTTTGATAATCAAGTTATCATTAATATGAAGAGGAGGGAAATGATATTTGAAGTAGGAGACTTGAAGGTTACAACACCATTGGACCAGACAGAAGGAAAGAGGTACATAGAGCCAAGGAGACAGAACAAAATTGATAACTTGTATAACATGACTACGTGGATGGATGATTATGTTAACCCCACTATAGATGGTGCACTAAGTTGGAGAAGTATTAGTTCATGTGCATCAAATTCAGAGGAAGGTATGGAACATTGACAACAAAGGATGCATGAAGTATCAACTAGATGATGTGCACGCATAACCAGATCATTGTGCTGGATTGGAACAGAGCTATGTGATCCACCCAAGTATGATGGATTGACGAACATAAGCTCGTTTTTCAAGGAATTTGAGCTGCGCATACCCGAAAAACAAAGGTTATTGGCACTAGATGTTGTCTTGAAAGCTACTTATGCCAGATGGTGGGTTGCACACAAAGAGGGGATGGAAGGCAGGTCGTAGTGTCGGAGACTAATGCACATAATATTTTCTACTGAGTTAGAGAATATTGTGCAAAAGTATATAGGGATGGATGACTCGGAAGGCCATGTCGAGTAGTGCAAAACCATATGGAGCTCGACACCAAAGAAGGAATGGACACATAAATTTATACATACACTGTATACAATTCCAATGAACTGATTTGTGGAGATGGAAATGTACAGAGAAACAACAAGTTGGTGCAAAGGTTCAAGGTAACTTTTACTTTTGAACACAAATATTCACTAATAGATGTAGCGTTATAGGTCATTCGAACCAAAATCTACTCAGAAGAAGAGTCGATGGAGGTGGTATCAATGTGCAGTGCGCACAGAGCTTCGATGATTGTTCATGAATTACAGGAGTGTTACAATTTCATGAAAGAAGAACATGATGAGGAAGATCCCATGAATATGTGAGTACCTGAAACTGAGGGTGAACGTGCAGTAGAAGGGCCATATCTTGAATCTGTTGCATATACACAACCAATAAATACGCGAAAAGTAAACATTGGGACGACAGAGAATCCAAAGTTTACGCAAATAGGATATTATTGGAGTGATGAGACTGTGGAGAATATTATAGATTTATTGTGTGAGTATCAATATCTATTCCCAAATACATTCTCAAAAATGAAGGGGATAGCGGGGGAATCAGGTGACATGAAGATCCCTTTGGAACTAGGTGCAAAACCAGTGTGACAAAGACCTACAAGTTAAATATGAAGTACAAAGAGAAGGTGAAAGTAGAAATAGACAGGATGTTGGATGTGAGGATCATTAAACCGGTGGTGGAATCACAGTTCATAAGTCCAACGGTGGTACAAGATAAGAAAATAGGAGGAATTAGGATTTGCGTAGATCTAAGGAAGCTGAATGATGCATGTTTGCATGATCCATTTCCAAAATCATTCACAAATGAGGTACTTGGGATTGTAGGAGGGAAGGAGGCTTATTCTTTCACATATGGATTCTCAGGGTACCATCAGATCAAAATTGTGCAAAAAGATAGGTATAAAGATACTTTTGCGACAGAGTGGGGAAGTTATCAGTACGCAGTGATACCCTTCGAACTGAAGAATGCACCTAAAGTTTTTTCAAGAGTTTTGGTTGCATCATTTAAGGAATTTATTCATAAGTTCCTTGAAGTGTACTTAGATGACTGGAATGTGTTTAGTCTACTGAAGGATCACATAGAAGTACTCAAGTTAATGTTGGATAGGTGTTGACAATGTCATATTTTACTGAATTTGAAGAAGTGTGTTTTTTGTGCACCTTTTGAAATTTTCTTGGGTCATGTGTTCTGCAAGCAAAGCTTATTGGTGGATCCCACCAAGATTGTAATAATTCTAGATTTACAACCACCTACATCAGTCATATAGTTGAGGGAAATTTTGGGTCACACAGGATATTACAAGAATATTATCAAAGGTTATGCGCATATTAGAACACCAATGGAGAAGTTGTTTTAGAAGAAAGCGAAGTTCCAATGGAACAAGGACTGTCACAAGGGTTTGGACACCTTAAAACAGAAATTAGTGACCACGTCGATTTTTTTTTTTCCGAATTGGAATAAGGAGTTCCATGTACATGTAGATGTCTCATCCATAGATTTGGGAACAGTATTGTCTCAACCAAGGGAAGGAGACATAGATCAACCAATTGCTTTTGCAATTAGGTGTAAGGAAATGCAAGACACTTCCACACTAATCCTAGTAGAAGAGAAGACGAATTTAATCAAGAACACATATGACACAAGCAATCACACAGTACACCAAGATTTTATCCTTAAAACCGTTAACCAAGAAAACAAACATTCCTTTGAGAATTCTACTCTCTTGTTGTGTTATTCAATCAAAATAAAAGGTTACATGTCTAAACTCGGTCCACTCTTAAGACTCAATCCACAACATACCTTATTGCACAGGAAAGAACAACCTTGTAGCCAATTCGGCTTACATATACATGACCAGTAACCTACAACTACACATGCATTAACTTGCATAAGTGTATTATGTGATCACCTTACAACAACAATCTTTACGGCTTTACAACACGCCTCTGTATAGGCTTTACAACACGCAAAACCCTAAAGATTGGCACCCAAAAAACAGTTACAAATCTATGCATATCATTGGCTACAAATATTGCAAATCCCAGGATTCTAATACAGTTGACTCCAAGTCGGGTTTACCAGTCAACTACCAGTCGGCCTTCATTCAGTCTATAGTCGGTTGTCTCACACCCACACTTTGACCTCTTGTTGGTTGAATTTCCATCGTTATCTTCGACTTCGACTTTACCCAGTCAAATTCCTTGACCTTTGACTTGATGATGATATGCCTCGACTTTGACATGTTGTCGATCCACCTCGACTTCGACCATTAGTGTCAATTCACCTTGACTAGAATTTCATTGAAAAGAATATAACAACCCAACATTCTCCCACTTGTTGTCTTCTTTGTTGAAATAGGAGATTCCTAAACTTTTGATCATAGACCTAGGGCAACAATGCCCATTGCCTCTCTGCACCAAGAGAACTTCACAGCACTCACAGACTTAGTTAACGAGTCTGCTATGTTTTCCAACATGTCTACTTTCTCCAGTAGCACCTTGTTACTTTCCACCATATCTCTTACTAAATGTTATTGTACATCAATGTGCTTAGTCTTTGAATGATAAGCAAGGTTCTTTCCCAGAAATATTGCGCTTTGACTATCGCAACTTACCTTCATAACTCTCTTCTCAAACCCAATTCATGAACACAACCTTTGAATCCATGCCGCTTCTTTTCTTCCATGAGTGGTTGCCATGTATTCAGCTTATGTTGTCGACAAGGCTACGACCGCATGTCGCTTACTCATCCAACTTATTGCTCCATCGAACATCTTGAAGACATATCCATTGGTCGACCTCTGCCGCTCCAGGTCTCCAGCTCAGTTGGCATCGACAAATCCATGTACATCTAGTTTACCATTGTCACCTCCAGGTCTTCCTTGGTAGCATATAGCATAATCTTTTGTGCCACACAAGTACCTAAATACTCTCTTGACAGCTATCCAATGCTCCTTTCTAGGTGTCGACATGTGCCTGCTCAACACTCCCACTGCATAGGCAATGTCTAGTCGAGTTCAGACCATCCCATACATTAGAATACCAACCGCACTTACATAGGGAACACGTGCCATGTCCTCTATATCTTCCTATGTCTTTGGACACTGCTTAGCAGTAATCCTTACTCCCACTGGAATTGGCACCTTCACTGGTTTTCAATACTGCATGTTGAATCGTTTCAGAACTATTTCAATATACTTCATCGGATTCAACTAGATATTTCTAGCAGCTTGATCTCTCTTAATCTCCATTCCCAGAATGAAGTTAGTTGCACTGAGATCCTTCTTGTTGAACTTGGAGGATAACTTCTTCTTCACCTCCTTTATTGCATCCATGTTGTTTCCAATCAGCAACATGTCATCGACATACAAAGCTACATATATGAAACGCCCACCTTCTTCCTTGGAATATATGCAATGATCAACTTTTCTTCTCACAAATCCCAAACTAACGATGTATGTCTCAAAATTCTGCTACCACATCCTTGGCGATTTCTTTAGACCATAAAGGGATATTTTGAGTTTGCACACCAACTCTTTCTTTCCCTTTACTACAAATCCTTTAGGTTGTTTCATGTAGATTTCTTCTTCTAGGTCCCCATGTAGGAATGTTGTCTTCACATCCATTTGTTCTATCTCCAGATCGAATGTTGCAACCAAAGACAATAATACTCTAGTGGAAGTTAGTTTTGCAACATGGGAAAAAATCTCACCGAAGTTGATTCCCTCGACTTGGGAATATCCTTTCGCTACCAGTTGAGCTTTAAACTTCTTGACTTGTCATGCGACATTCATCTCCTTATTAAACACACACTTGCTACTGACGAGATTCCTTCCACTAGGTAACTTGACTAAATCCCATGTCTAATTCTTGTACAAGGATTCCATCTCTTCGACCATGGCCTCCTTCCAGAGTTTACCCTTTGTTGAGTCTACTGCCTCACCAACAGACTTGGGCTCATCATCGATGGCAGTTAACATGAATGCAGAATGGAAGTCGGGCGGACTATACCTTTCGAATGGTTTTCTTACTCTTTTTTACCTCCTCACCACCAGAGTCTATTGTTCCACATCTTTCTCAGATTCAGTCGACTCATCTGAATCATCTTCTTCGTTCCTCAGTTCAAACCGCACCATATCGAGATTATTCTCAGTATGAACAACTTTCCCATGCTTGGATTTACCTCTGACTTCTCTAAAGACCACATCTCGATTGTACATTGTTCTCCTTGATGTAGGATCCCAAAGCTTATATCCTTTCATCCCTTCTTTGTAACCAATGAAAATACATTTGACTGCCTTCTTGTCCAGCTTTCTCCTATTTTCCTTGGGAACATGCACAAATGCATCACAACCAAATACTTTGAGATGCTCCATTGATGGCTTCTTACCAGACCATACATCATTTGGAGTCATGTTGACTAGCACCGATGAAGGAGACATATTCACCAGATATCTTGCAGTCTCGGCTATCTCCACCCAGAATTCTTGTGTGATCACAACACCACTGAGCATGCTCTTTGCCTTATCCATCAGGTTTTTTTCCAAACCCGGAATGTGTAGCACACCTAGAAGTTTTCTTTTCCTCCCATCCTACAGTGTCAATTGAACTCGTCCCCGTCTGACAATTATGGTTGTCGATTCATCCCCCAAGAACATGTCACCCCCATCATATTGTTCATATTCATAGAACCATTATTTATGTGGTGCCATATGATAGGATTCTCCTGAGTCGATCAACCAAACCTCTTGATCTGACTGTGTACTGGTTGACGCCAGGTACACATCACCTACCTTCTTTGAGGTTGTCTTTCTCTCAGTTGACTGCTTCTCGTCAGATCCAACACTACCTTTTTTTTATTTGAATTACAATCCTTTTTATAATGCCCAGCTTTACCTTATTTCCAGCATCTTCACAATGCCTGACCCGGAGATTTAGACATACCCTTCGTCTTAAACTTTCTACCAAAGAATCTACATTTATCTATGTCTATCAATCGACCTCTTACTACCAAAGCATCTTTGGTCAAACCTTCCATGTTCTTTCTTCGCTTGTGTGGTTGTATTACTCCCAATAGCCATGACTAAGCTATCCAAGGAGTATGGAAAATAACATAATAGGATGGTACACTTCTCATCATCAATGATTATAATATCCACAGACAATAACTAGCTTAACACGGTATTAAATGCATTTAAATTCTCAGTCATTGAACTGTCATCACTCATCCTCATAAGACACAGTTTCTTTATGAGAAACAACTTATTTACCAGATATTTCAACTGGTATAAGCTTCCCAGCTTGTCGCACAGTTTCTTGGATGAATCTTCACTCGAGACATTCAGCAGCACCGAATCTGTAAGACACAACCAAATTATACTTCTTTCTCTTCTTTCAAGTTTCTCCCATTCTTTTGTCGACATGCCTGTCATCTCGGTACTTGGAGGGACCGTTGTCCATTGTTCTCGATCTACAAGAAGATCTTCCATTTTAAGCTTCCAAAGCTCAAAATTATGGCCATTGAATCTTTCTATCTCTATTATAGAACTGCTCGCCATTCTTTGTCGCGATCTTTAAAACAATTTATGACTTATGACTCTTATTGTACCTAGGGTTTAGTTCTCAGATTCAAGATTGTCATATCAAGATATAATATACACGCCAAAGCATTACATCGCTTTGATAACTCACTTGTCAGGGCATACCTAAGCTCTAATACCACATGTCAGGAAATGCAGGACACTTCCACACTAACCCTATCATAAGAGAAGAATAATTTAATCAAGAATGCATATGACACAATAAATCACACAGTCAATCAATATTTTACCCTGGAAACCCTTAACCAGGAAAACCTGCATTCTTTGAGCGTTCTGCTCTCTTGTTGTCTTATTCAATCAGAATAAAAGGTTACATGTCTAACCTTGGTCCGCACCTAAGACACAATTGACATCATACCTTCTTGCACAGGAAAGAACAACCCTGTAGCCAATTTGGCTTACATATACATGACCAGTAACCTACAACTACACATAAATTAACCTGCATAAGTGTATTCTATGATCACCTTACAACATGCCTCTTTATAGGTTTTACAACACGCAAAACCCTAAAGATTGGCACCCAAAAAACGGTTATAGATCTATGCATATCATTGGCTACAAATCCTGCAAATCTCAGGATTCTGTTACAGTCGACTCCAAGTCAGGTTTACCAATCAACTACCATTTGACCTTCATTCAGTCTTTAGTCGAACGTTTGATGCTCGTGCTTCGACCTCTTGTTCGTTGGCTTTCCATCGATATCTTTGACTTCAAATTTACCCGGTCGACTTCCTCGACCTTTGACTTAATGTCGATCTACCTCGTCTTCGACTTGTTATCGATCCACCTCAACTTCGACCATCGGTGTCGATTCACCTCAACTAGAATTTCACTACAAAGAATATAACAACCTAAAATTAGGAATTTGTCCATAGCAGATAAGAATTACACCACTACAGAATGTGAAGGATTGGCAATGGTATATGCTTTGCAAAAGTTCAGACATTATTTATTTGGTTCTCACTTTAAGATGTACACAGACCATTATGCACTAAAATACCCAGTGAACAAGCCGATGTTGGGGGGATAATATGCAGGTGGTTACTGATGTTTCAGGAATATGATTTTGAGGTTGTTGTGAAACCAGGGAAGTTGAATGCAAGACCCGATCACTTATCACGCATATTATCAGGAGAAGATGCAGGGAATCTAGATGACATCTTGTTGGATGCACAATTATTTTCATTTAAGATGGTGGATGACTACTTCGCATACATTGTACAGTTCCTAAGTACAAGAATGGCCCCATCAGACATGACTGTCACGTAGAAGAAACAATTAGTGGTTAAAGCTACATACTATCAACTCATTGCAAGGAACTTATACAAGTTAGGTGCAGATGAAATACTAAGGAGACCTAACTTGGAGCATGAAAGGCCTATGATACTAGCTGGTGTAATTGTTGAAGGGGACATGCTAGGGAAGATTGTTTCCCTGAAGTTTGCAGACCACGATATCACGAATGAACAGAAGTTTCTAGATCTGGCACAAGAGAAGTATTTATGCTCCAAAAGTGTACGAGGGACAGGAGAAATTCTCCTTGAACCATAGACTTGGGTGACAGGACTAAACAAATGAGGCATACTGAACCTATTGGAGATCCCGCATTTTGGCCGAAGTCTAAAAATAAATGCATGTGTCAAAATGATGCTAAGTTGCATCCATGGAGGGATGTTGTGGCTAGACCCAGTGGCATCGATTGATACCTAATTAATTGCACGGATCACAAGTTTTCCAACAACAGGAGTAGATCTGACAACCTTATTCTCAAACAAGTCAAGGGAGAAAGCACTATCAAAAGCCATGAAGGGCAAGTTTCACACCTTCAAAGGAAAGAGGGGGCTAGATGTCATAAACATAAATGATGATGGTGTGTGATTTGTGATGCATCTATTGGCCTATTATTTTTTTAGGAAATGCCACAAGGACAAAGTGTCGGCTGTAGTAATCTCAGCTGTGGAAAAATGCATGGAGGGGGTCCAAATGAATTGGGCCACCTTTTTGGTGAATCATTTTTTGACAGACTACATAGAAACCCAGGAGAAAGGAACAAAGTTTCATTATGCCTAGCTTCTTATTTTGATTGTGTTATTTGGATGAAAGGGCCATAATAAGACTTAGAATTCAAAGGTGGAATATTACTTCACACACAGACAATTAGTGTCTTCTAAGTAAAACCAAGACTGAGAAAAATTGGATCATCAAACCATGGTATGTCACTATCTTGACTCTACAAAAAATTACTAATTAGCACTGAAAATTGATTCAGAAATCCAATAAGAATTTACAGACTATCAAAAACAAATGATCAACCTTCTGAAGCATGTCGAAAATCTATGCTTCCTTGTCCTTGTTATTGCAACCTTCAGTAAGACCATGTTATCAACAAGAACTGTTTAGATTTTAAGAGATTCAAAAATGAATGTAGTAATGTAATCTCACTCTAGAGCAAGAGAAAACCTTATCAGAGTTTGTTCTTCTATCTCTTATTTTCTTGTCCCTCGTGTCCTTCATTTATTCTCCAAAAGTAGTTTTGAGTAGTTCTAACTACTTTCGGTTAAGTTACTTAAATAAATTTTAGTTAGATAGGGACAACTCATAAATAAATATTAATAAATAATGATAAGGGTATAATAAATATTAACTAATGGGTGGGGACTCCCTAGGCATCCTTATTTTATCACCTTGTTCCTCCAAAAATAAATATGCATCCATGTCATTCAAATTTCACAACATATAAATATTCAATCAACCCACAATAAAGTATTCCAAAGAACACTTGTGGCTCCCCAAATATCAAATATATATAAGTGTGTGTGTGTGTGTGTGCACGCGCGCGCGCACTCAAAATAATAAGACATTCTATTGTCCAAAAATAAGTGTTGTTCAAAACATTTCATTTCCAAAATGAGTGAAGTCTGTCCAAACAGTCAACTCAAAATAAAACATGACAAAATAAAAAATCATACTTTTTATGTGAGGCAGTTTGCCTTTGTCCACTATTTTTAGAATCCACTATTTGGAGCACCTGTGAATATGCACTAACAAACATTTTACCTTTGACTGATGAAGTCTCTAGATGCATGTCTACAAAAGGGATATGTATGTCTTCGTGTTTTGGGTGCTGGGAAGATGTTTCCATTTCATATTTCTTTCTTTTTTCGGTTCAGTCAAACATTATACATATGTTCCCAAGTCAAAAACCAATCACCCATAACTAATATAACAAAACTTCATTTTTAAAATTATACCAACATGCAGAAAAATGAGAGCAGAGAATTCATGAATGGAATCTTAAGGAATAATTTGCAAAAAATGAGATTGATGAAAGGGAAATGGAATCTATATAATTTTCCTTTTGTTTTGCATTATGCTTTCATCAACATGAACTAGTGAAAATAGTAATTTCATAACCTAGTCATCCATATGCATTTGCAGAAATGAGAAATCAAATCTCTCTTCACATTACTTCTTCAATACTTCATATCAACTATCATGACAATGAAACTGACCAATCATTTCATTTCCACAATTAAAACCCTTGATAACTATAAATAAGTCAAAGGAAAACCATTATCAAGTATTTAACACATATGAAATTTAGGGTTCAAATCTTTCATGTGTTTGGTAAGGGTTTTGAAACCAACATTTGAGATACTTCCATCAACAGGTTGTACAAACTAATTCGATGTATGTTGTAGAGAGTCGGGTTCATCACCTGAGCTTTTTATTTTTAAAAAATTCCTTAAGATTCAACCAGGATGAAACATATGGACCACAAGCTAGGAAATGAGACAGGGTCACATCATGCCATCCACATGCAAACAACTCTAGCTAAGTTTTCGAACTGACTTTTGATATATATCCCAACATGTTTACGGGTTTCCATGACCAAGTGTTGGTTTGAATTAAAACCTGGGTAATACCCATAAGAAGAAAAAAAAATCATGGTTCACAATTATCTTTTATGGGAAGAGAGGATGATTATATAACCAGAGCACTTGTGACACAAAATAAAAAACTTATGGTGCAATGGTCGTTAAACCCAAGCCTTATCAAAATATATTTAAAAACAACTCACATGCCAGTGTTGTGTGACGATGGTGGGTATTTCTCAACAAGTCTTAGAGGTTTCGAGTTCGAACCTCAAATGCGACCAGAGACTGTAACCAAAATATTTTGACATAAAATGAAATGGAAAGTGGGAAGATGAACAAAATGAGTGTAACTAAAAATCCTTTTTTTTTCTTGACAATAAAATGGTAAGAAGGGAAAGGAAAAGATTCATGCAATGATAATGCCAAACTAGAGCCAACAATAACCATTTAATGACAAATTCTTCAGTATTAGATGTAAAACAAACTGAAACCACATACCTTTGTGAAAATGACGCCTTATAGACATGGATTGAAGGCAAATTGTCACCAAAACTGCCAAGCTTCGACCTTTGTGAAGCTAAATCGTTACCACAACAAAGAAAACCAAAGAATGGGGTGAAAAATGTCAATATCCAAGTGAAATGCGGGTGAAATAACCAACATTATGGTACATTGAATGCATTTCAATCACCACCATACTTCCATCTATGTCGAGCAGTAAAACTATTGCCAAAACATCACAACTTTCCAATACAACCAACACAACCACCAATCACAGCATGACACTCGGGCAAGAGACCACACACCATGTCAGATGGAATAAATGCCCAAAGGTTAGCAGTTCAAAACATTACAGTCAATTTCCATCACATTAAACCATCGTTCAATTCTATAAATTAAACAACACAGTCTTCAAACATTCCAATATACCATATGCACCATGTCACAATATTTTTTTTTTCCAATATAACCATAATTTCCACACCTTCAAAAACATACGAGCTCGATACTAATATACAAGATGTGTCATGTAATTGAATACCATTGTATGTCGGATATTATAACATAATTGAACCACCCTTTCAAATGTAGGAGAGACAACACTTGCTTCTTCCAACAAGATTTATATGTGTCATGAACCTTTGTCACATACAACCAAAACTTTTAATAATGTAACAACAAAACCAAAACCATTAACATATCCATATTTCATGGACGACCATTATAATCTGATGAAAGCCAAAGTATCGAAAAACTTTTATGCTTTTGTCAACCACCGTAACAGTGAGCACCATATACATAATTGCATATTATGATAATGGATGTAGTGATATGCCTTCAACCGATCAAAAATAAATTGAATTACGCCATTAATATTTGGGAACACATACAAATTTAGCACATTATCATTCTTTCATTACTTTACTAGGGGGTCCCACCTAATAGTTATATTTTTAATAATCTTTTTATATATGCCTTGCAACCATTCGCAAACTAGTGGCTAGTTGCGAATTTACGAGTCAACACCAAAGTGCCCTTGTCATGCAATGACCAAGCAAAAAAAATCAACTTCTAATAAATAACCAAAATCCCTTCTTAACTTGGACTTTAACCTTAACTTAATATACAAAATCAAAACTCTCTAAAATGATGTTTGAGAAAACTATAACAAAAATCTATATACCCCATCTCTAATTCAAACTCAAATTTTCTTGCTAACTTTTTTTTATCGAAGAGTTAGAAGGAACTGTAACAATTTAGTATTAAATATAGTGTGTGCCACTTGAGTAAATAATTTTGTAAGGCTCCTTGATAACACACTTTAAAAAGTTTGTTTTTAATACCTCGTATATAATCTAGTGTTTTTTAACTAGACAAATATCTCACACTGCATTTTCTTCTTTAGTCTATCAAAGGTTAGGATTGGAGGGAAAAAACACTATAGTGAGATTTTTGATGAGATTGTCAATATTCTTGAGATGATAAAGTTAGGATTGATGTTTATATGAAAGGAAAGGCAATAAATATTCGTATGCTTTTAGCACATACTCATACTTACTTTTATTATCTTTCTCAAAGATAGGGCTTCATGCTCAGTAACTGTTTTATTGCTTGGGTTTATATCGTGATAGATTCTCTTTCCACAAACTACCATGAGACAAGATGTGTTGGATAGTATCTTAACTTAATGACACCAAGTATAGGAGGTAGATTGCTAGCCTAAAGACTACAAACGATGGAATTTAGTACTCATAAGTCCAAGAATTCGCTTTGTTTTTGTTTATATTATGAGATTTTAGTAAAGAATGGAATGGAGTTATATTATTATTTGTATATATCTATTTTAACTCTAGATTTATCAAGTGTCAAGAGGGATCAAATGGTTGAAAGATACAAATCTTTTTATTTTAACTCTCTACGCTCTCGAAAATTTTGCACCTTGAAGAATTTTATCTTCCTTACATAATATATCAAAGGTTAACATGTATCTCTCTACATATATGTGGCACTATTAATTTTTCTTTCCTATTATCTGGTTCGCTTTACACACACACACAATATTATTATTTTTTTGTGACAAATGTTACACATCTACTTCATATTGCGTTGTAGAATGCACCTCTTGACACAATATTATATGTAATTTTTTACAAATATCTATTTGGTGGTTATTATGTGTCAGGGTAAAACTTCATTAAATTAATGTAGGGGATACTTTGTTTAGGATTTGAAAGACCATGTTTGTAGTGGGTTGGTTGATGCATTATGTGCATTCCATCCAGAGAAATTCAATTGTCCATCTCCTTAGAAACCCCTAACAAATTCAAGTCAACCCTCCATCTCCTTATTTATATTAGGAATTAGGGGTAAACACTTCATTTCAACAAGGCTTTGAAAGGCCCTCACATTAGGAGTGAATACTTTATTGCAATAAGGGATTGAAAGGCCTTGTATACTAGGGCAATAGGGCTAAATATATATTTTTAAACAACAAACAAACACAACTTATTTTCCTTGAGGAAAAATGCACAACATACAAAATGACTTGAATTAAGTTTCAAACTCATTCAAAGATCCCTGACAAAAAAAAGGACTTTTTGTTCAAAATTACTATTATGTTTTAATATGCTTCATACATAAAACATAATGTCATTATATATAAATATATATAGATATATCACAAGTTCTTCATTATAAAAAAAGTTAATGTTCAAGTTAGGATGATGAAGTAAAACATTCATTGGGATGATCATCAAATAAACC
The DNA here is from genome assembly GCA_009831015.1 of Picea engelmannii. Classification (NCBI taxonomy): domain Eukaryota; kingdom Viridiplantae; phylum Streptophyta; class Pinopsida; order Pinales; family Pinaceae; genus Picea; species Picea engelmannii. Next base: position 230,477 of record ML777611.1, read on the forward strand.
AATTATCAAGGATCCTGACTAAAGATTGTTTGTGATGCTCATGAGTATCATCGACCCTCCACATGGTTCATATCAACCACAATATTAAAACTACATGATCATTGTAGGGTCCCTATTTTGATGTATTTCTTACAATCTACAGTATCTTGTTTTGACTATTTACCTTGCCATCTACCCATCCTATTACCTCATAATGACATATATATCTTGCCATTTTTTTCTTCAAAGTGCATTTTGACTCAAAGGTAATTATTTTATCCTAAGTATTGCATTTTCCTTGTTTGATGAATAAACTATGTTTAATTGCTCAAAGTTGATGAGGTTATTAGAATGTTCCTGTAGCATGTTGAACAAGTCATGTAACTACCTCGATGGTTAGGATACTTGCCAAAATTCATAGCTTATTCGAAGATGTGGTTTTTGTAGAGCAATGCATACACATGGACACCTATTATCTAAATCAGCCAAAACTCCAACAACAAAAATGATATTCCTGGTCAACACTTCAAGCAATTCCTATAGCGCGCAAGTACACTGCAATTTCATGCCTTCGATCATGAAATCGTAACGAAATGACCAATTATGTAATCTTGTTTGTTTGTTGATTTCTCTGAAGTTGATATTGTAATATCCTAGGTGCCTTTAGTAGATTGTGTACATGTTTGTATGTCTAAGAACTGCTAGTTATGATTTAAATGTAATGGTATAAATATCGAAGGCATTCATGCCTGGCGATACAGATTGATAGCAATGATAAGAAGGAAGCAAGACTAAACTCTATTCAAATAAATGTACTATGTTTTATCATGAAATATAAGGCAAGCTTATGTGTGTTTATCTTTTGAGTATATGAGTTTGTAGTTGCGTAGTGGGCATACTTCTGAGGGAAGGTAGGGCCCCTTCATCTTAGAATAAGCGCCCTAGTTAGTTTTATTTATACATTAGAATTAAGTGTGATTTCATTGCTGGTATAATTTCAGAGTTTGATTCCTATAACAAGTGTGACAAAATTCTATAGCAAGGTTAATTAATTGTTGTTGCAATTTTATTCATGTTGTGTGGTTTAACTAATGATTGTAGGAACAAGAATTTCATGCTTGTTTGTTTTCCAGTTTAAATAGTGATTCTCTGAACAAATAATTGTCAAATTTGCAGCTTATGCAATTAATGGTCACCAATTCTCCACTGGTTGAAAACTTCTCATGATAGACATCTTGTTTGCATGTATTAGTTTTCAATTATGTTGTTTATGCTTGTTTAATTGAGGGTTTTCAATCTAACTAATAGAGTGAATCCAATGGAGTATTGTTGAATATAAAAATATATATTCAACCTACAATTATACCTTGGAATATCCACTATTATATGAGAAACTAGTTTTGAGAGTTTTTCTACTTCATAGTTTATTAAAGAGTGGTATGTCTTTGAGGTTCATTTTGCATATATTGTGTCTGGTACTTCGTAGGTTTACAAACCTGGATTGATAATTAATGCCTTACATTTTGGCATCATTGTCAGAGAAGTGTGAAGGAGCTAACCTCAAAGTGAGTGTAGGTGAAATCCTACACAAATACTCTAGTGGGTCTCCACGGGCCCTTGTCATGTTGTGATTTTCTATAGATTTAATTTTTAGAATGATAAAGACCGTATGAAAAAGGCTAAGGGCACTAGAGGTCAAAATACTCAAAAGAAACCCAACCATGTTGCCCCATGTAGTGGTGCTACAAGTGCCACCCATTCTACTAACCCCCTAGTAGGAAAACCTGGAGGAGGAACTTCAGTAATAAGAACTAAGGGACCTAATAAAGTTCCTATACTTGAGTCATTCAAGGAAGATACCCCCATAGAAAAAGTAGTGCTTACTCCTACTGTTGTAGGGAAACCTGTTATAGAGTTCTAGACCAATCTGATTTAGTACCCATAAATAGTGGCAACAACCTCTGAAGCATCAATAGAATAAGAACAACCTCTTATTTTGTGGTACGAAATGGCAGATGAAGAAGTAATAAGAAACAACCATGATGAGATAGTCACTTTTGAGTTCCCTATCAGATATCCTAGTGCAACAACACAAATGAAGAACATACCCCCATCTGCTCTACCAAATTTCCATGGTTTGTCCAATGAAGACCTCGATGCATTCTTATTTGAGTTTGATGTGCTTTGTAGAAGCTATGATTACTCTACTACTGCACAGAAATTAAAACTGTTTCCTGCCACCTTGAAGGGTGCAACCCTTCGATGGTTTATGGGCCTCGGTGGGGATAACATTCAAACTTGGGATGAGATGAAGAAAGTGTTTTTGAAGAAATATCAAGACTAATGCAAGGGTAGAGAACTCAAAGAAGAAATCTTCAAAATGATGAAAGAGGATGAACATTTGGAGGACTACATGGAGCAATTTCAGTATAACATTCAAATATCGAAACAAAGTCAACTGAGCAAGGAAGCAATGAGAACAATTATGCTAAGAAGCATAAGGGGTGAGTGATTAGAAGTTCTTAATCTGATGGGATTAGGTGATGTTTCCCAGTTGTCGCATGATGAGGTATGTGACTTGTGCATAAGGTATTCAAGAGGAAAATCCAATACTGGTAGAATCTCCAGAGATGTCTCCTATAGGTTCACAAAATTTGTTGTAGGAACAAGGGTCACAAAGGCTAAAATTGGTAATATGTTTGGAAATTTTAAAATTGATATTCTCATCTCTTTGATTTCACAATCGGATGTTTTGCAGGTTAAGAAGAAGGAGTCGTTGGAAAAAGATTTATCTATATTCTATCCTAAATTCCAAGAGAATCACCCTTGGAAGGAATTCCCCCTGGACAATGTTGAAATTTGTGGTATTTGCAAAGAATCCCATGCCACCAAAGAATGCCCTTCCTTACCAGGAATTAATGCAATATATCAAGGAGAGCAATGAGCCTCAAGTTCATTGTATGCAATGGCACCGCAAAATCTATGGAAACCTAGAACTTCAGGTATGGCTCAAAACTCTACATCTCAATTTCCTTATTCTCATAATCAGATGTGGAACACTCCTATGCCATGAAAACCTTGGCCACCTCAGTCCAGTCCACAACATAATTGGTAGAAAGGTTGGCGTGGTCCATCCTATGATGGCACAACTAATTTTCCTCATCCTGCACCACCACCATATACATAACCCCCCACAGGCTCCTCAACAACAACAACTTTCATTACTAGCTCCTCAAAACCCTCCACGACCAACCCAAATTCCTACCCAACCTATTCCAAATCCTAATAACAATAAGCCATTTTAGGCCATTTATGGAACTGATCTTCAAATCTTTCCCATGTATTATATCATTCTTGTATCATTACAAGAAATTCACCTGAGGTCGGGGAAGGTTCTTAACCCAAAACCCTCATCGATTGTCCAAGAAAATGAAGAGGAGGAAACTCCTATCTAGTCTAAAAATTTTCAAGAACCATCACCATTACCATCCCAATATCAGAGTCGGTCTCAAGTTCCAAAAACCACATAAACCGGTTCTCAGAAGGAACAATTATTACAACCCGACCAACCTCTTTTTCTAGAGAGGTTGGCACTGGAAAAACCAATTATACCTTATGAGTTTGATTTGGTGTAAGAACTAAAAAATATTTGTATTAGGATACCCCTGTTGCAAGCAATAAAGGACGTACCCATTTATACTAAAACAATGAGGGACTTATGCATTGAAAAGCGAGGTAGACTAAAAAAGGACCCCCCAACCATCCAAGTTGTAGGGAAATTTCCAAACCTCATGTTTACTGAAGTCACTATAGAAAAGTACGTGGACCCTAGGAATCATGTAGTCATGGTTATTATCAATAAGACTCCCATTTCAAACACCTTAATCGACTTGGGTGCATCCATAAATGTAATGACATTAGAAACACTGATTCAATTGGGACTTCATAATCTCCTCCCTACACCCACTATGTTCGAATTGGATGATTGATCTAAAATTAAGCTAGAGGGTATTTTAGAGGATGTGGTTGTCTCACTAGACTCATGAGAGTACCCAATAGATTTCTATGTCATACAACTCAAATCCAATCTGGGTGGGCACCGCTTAATTCTCTAGAGACTATGGTTGGGCACAGCTGATGCTTTCATCAGTTGTAGATTTGGGAATATGACAATTACACATGGTACTAAGACCAAACAAATTACCCTATACCCCCCTGATAGACCAACAACTGAACTTGAATGAACACAGTGGCTTGACGAAGACAACAATGATGAAGTTGTTCAACCTGTTTTAACTTTTGCACAAGTCGTGAACTTCAAGGAAAATACTCATGACAATATGATTAATCATCACATTACTAATATAGATCTCCCATAGTATTTCGGGGGCAGTCATCATCTCACATTCAATCCTCCATTGATTGTCCTTTTTAACAGAATTTTCAAGAGAATTGCATCATCCATTGATTGTCCTTTTTAAAAGAATTTTCAAGAGAATTGCATCCTCCATTGATTGTCCTTTTTAACAGAATTTTCAAGAAAATTGCATTGAAGAGTAACTATCCTCTGTCATTTCATCAGTATTCCCCATACATGAAATTTTTTAATCTGATTATAAGACTGTTGAATTTTTTTTCTGAAAAAACATTAAACGTAAATTATGCCTTAGACGATACACATGAAGGAAAATTAATCCAAGTTTTAAGGAACTTTTCAGATACCTTTGCATGGGAATATACTGATATGAAAGGAATGCACCCATACACATGCATCCATCACATCTATATTAAAAAAATTGCCACTCATGTTAGACAGCCACAGAGAATAATGAATCCAACCTTGAGGGAAACAATGAAGAATGAACTACAAAAACTCTTGAATGTTGGTTTCATTTACCCCATATCAAACAGCCAGTGGGTGTCACCATTAGTGATCATTCCTATAAAAAAATGGGAAATGGCAGGTATGCATAGACTGTCGAGAGTTAAACAAGGTCGCCCTAAAAGATTGTTCCCCCCTACCTTTTATTGACCAGGTTCTAGACGCACTCACCAAAAAGAAACACTTTTCTTTTCTAGATGGATTCAGTGGATACAACCAGATCAGGATTTCTCTAGAAGACTAGGACACAACAACTTTTACATGTTTGTGGGGGACATATGCCTACAATGTACTACCCTTTGGTTTATGCAATGCACCAGCCACATTTCAACGAGTGATACTTGGTATTTTATTTTCTAATTTGTTACATGACTGTATGGAAATATATATGGATGACTTTACAGTGATAGGTGATTCCTTTGATGAAGCTTTAATTAATCTTGAAAATGTTTTGAAAATATGTAGAGAGACAAATCTTTCACTAAGGAATCATAAATTTTTTATGATAATGAATGGAGGGATTGTACTAGGTCACCATGTGTCTACTGCAAAAATAAAGGTAGATCTAGCCAAGTTAGAAGTAATTTTAAAAATGTTACCTCCAACCAATCAAAAGGGAATTTGAATCTTCCTAGGCCATGTAGGCTACTACCGACAATTTGTGGAAAATTTTACGAAAATAGCCCTACCCCTGTTCAAATTGTTTACAAAAGATACTGAATTCTATTGGAATGATGAATGTCAACGTGCTTTTGATATACTCAAAGAAAATCTTTCCTCAACCTGAGTATTGAGAGGACCAAATTGGAGCCTCCCATTTCACATCTTGACTAATGCATCAAATTGATCTATAGGAGTTGTATTGGGTCAAAAGGAAAATCTATTAACTTATGCTATTTATTTCATAATCAAGAATCTAGCTCCAACTGAATTAAATTACATTGTGACTAAAAAAGAGTTTCTTGCAGTGTTTTATGCAATTAATAAATTCAGGAATTACATCACAGGGTATGAAGTCTTTATTCATACTGACCATTATGCCATTAGGTACTTGATGAACAAACCAATTATGAATGGCAGGATCACCAAATGGCTATTGTTGTTGTAGGAATTCGACATCACCATTGTGAACAGATCGGGTAAGGAAAATCAAGTAGTAGACTTCCTCTCTAGGCTTGATAAAAAAGGTGAGAATATTCCTGTTGATGACAATTTTCTAGATGAAAATCTATTTGTTATATCTACTAATTCACCATGGCTCATAGACATAGCCAATTATCTTACTACATAAAAACTACCACCTCACTCCTCACCCAAGGAAAAGAAAAGGGTTGTTAAAATGATGCTCCATACTCCTAGATTAAGGGATATCTCTTTTACACTGGTCTTGATCTGATTATTCACAGATGTGTGAGAGAGAACAAGATGTTCAACATCCTAAAAGCATGTCACGGTGAACTTTGCGGGGGGGCACTTTGCATATAGAAGGATAACCTACAAGATCCTCCATTCAGGCTAATTTTGGCCTACTCTCTTTTGGGATGTCAAGAAGTATGTTCGGGGATGCGACAGTTGTCGAAGGATGGGCCACCTAGTTCCAGTAGATGAGATGCCACTTCATCCACAAGTTCTTATAGGACCCTTTGAAAATTGGGCCTTGGTCTCCGTAGGACCAATTAACCCCCCATCAAAAGGTAAGAAGTACATTCTAGTTAGCACCGATTATGTTACGAAATGGGTGGAAGCAAAGGATTTATTCAGAGCAACATACAGAACAATAGTGGATTTCCCGTTTGAAGATATTATTACTCCCTTTGGGGTACCTAGAGAAATTTTTTCTCCAATGAACTTAGTTTTCATCTAAGTTGGTACAGAAAATTACCCAAAAGTATCTCATTAAGCACAAGAAATATTCTCCATATCACCCACAGGCTAATGGGCAGGCGGAGTCGACAAATAAGGTCTTGGAGGGAATTTTGACAAAGAAAATATTGCTACACAAGAAGGATCGGTCAGACATACTTCCAGAAGCCTTATGGGCTTACAATACAACATGTATGAGTATTATTGGTTTTTCTCCATGTGAGTTAGTGTATCGTAAATGGGTTCTTCTTCCCATAGAATTTTATATCATTCAAATAACAAAAGAATTGGGGATGGACTTGACCGAGGCATGGAAGGAAAGAATTTTTCAACTCAATGAGTTGGACAAGATGCGTCAGGAAGATTTCCAACATATTGATCTCATCCAACAATAGAGGGATAGTGGCATGACGGATTCATTAAGGAGAAACAATTCAAGGTAAGTGACTATGCACTTTTTTTCGACTCCAGATTTAAGGACTTCAGGGGGGAGTTTAATACCCATTGGCTTGGACCCTATGAGATTGAAACTATCTTCAACAATGGATCAGTTAAGATTCAAACCATAAATGATAAGAAAATCTCCTTTGTGGTTAATGCACATAAGTTCAAGTTATATCAAAAGCCCAAATCTAAGGGGGAGTTTGTCAAGGATGTTATGGAACAAGTTGAAATGCAGATGGTAGGTGAGGGGATTTCCCCACATCCTTCTTGTTCCTAGTTTTCTTCTATTTTCAATAAAACAAAAACAATAAAAAGTAAAGAGAAAATAATTCTTACTTGTGAAAACTAGAATTCTAGCGCAGCTGGGTCAGAACCTGAGTCAGAAACTTACTTAAAAACTAGGCTCTTGGCTGGTGAGGTTCCCAAATAAAATTGTATCTTGTGGTGGTTTAATTTTTCAATTTATTCAATCATTTTATGGTTCTTGCGTTAGATGATGGGGGATTCATTAAGGCCCTCCTTCCAACAATCTCGTCCCATTGACTCCAACTCTTTATCTGGGCTCCAAGATTAGATATTGTAACAATGCCTTGGAATTTGTCTGCCTTAATGACAATTTCTCTCGTTGGTAGCAGTGGGGATGCCTCAATGCCTCTTTACTGCCAAATCCTGCAAGTTACTCGACTTCAACATATCCATTTGTGCTTGACAAGATGCATTGAAGTACCTTGATGCTCATTGACATTATAGATGTACGATCTCACGTTGGTTAATGACTATCAGTGTTTCATGGAAACCTAGACAGGAGACCTAGCTAAAGAATACACAAACAAAGCTTATCAAGAAAAGGAAGAGAGATACACAATGAAGAATGAGAATCAATCTCTATTATGATCTAATCAATGAGTGAGTGATCTTCACTCATATAGACAATGACATCATATAATTAGGAATGCATGCATAATAGTGATAGTATAAAATTAGAAAGTCTAAAATAGAACTAGTCAGTTAACTCCCACTGAACTAGTGTGTCGAAAATAGAAATTTCTCCAACAGCCCCCCTGAACATCACTATGGAGTAAAAAATAAGTCCCGACTATTGGGCCATATTAAGTACTCATGTACAATGCAACTAATGAACACTGAATAAAAGTGAGGAAAGAGGGAAAACCACATCGGAACAAAACCTCCCCTCAAAACATAATGTATCAAAATAAGAAAATGGCAGTTGCTAGGCAATTGTGTTCTTCACTGCAAGATGATCCCACAAAGTCTGAAACTTCTGCTCTCTGAAAGTCTTCATGAAGATATAGAAATATTTATGGATTTGATGAAGTCCTTTGGCAACATGTCGGGCCTTGTACCTCTTGATCATGTGGACCCATCTGCACATGAAAATATTCCTTTCTGGTGGAAGTGGAACTAGATGCCAAGTCCAATTCTCTAGGAGAGAGTCATGCTCCTCTTGCATGGCTTCTTGTCATAATGGATTTCCCACAACCTTATTGTAGGTTTGTGGATCAATATATTGAACCATATAGCAATGCATGGGCATCACAGGTTTTGAAGCTGAAAGTACATTAGAAGGCTCCTCATGCTGAGATCGAGTCCTCCTCGAATCTAATGGATTCCCTGCAAGGATACCTGCTACCTGAAGGGTGAATTGTGCCTTCCTGGGCATCTGCTGAAGCTTCAGCGTTGGCTTCTTATCTGGTTGTACTGCCTACTTATTTCCATGTACAAAATCTAAGTGTATGGAATCATCTCTGATGTCTGAAACTAATGGAAGCACAAGAGTATATGCATGTTTCACTGGAGGTGCATGCAAAGTACTCTCCTTATGTGTAAGTAGAATAGAGGAGTCATCGTCAAAAAACTTAGTGAGTTTATACAACCTTGACTTGTGATCCACCTCACCAATTGCAATGATGGAATTGTCATGCATGTCAATTACTGAAACTTAATCTGAGGTAAATTCAACCTTTTTACCTTTATGAGTGATCTGATAAACTGAGAGAAGATTCATAGAAAGTTTTGGAACATGTAGAACATTCTTAAAACTGCCATTGTGGAGTTCCACTCTCCCTTCTCCTGCTACTGCTACTAGAGTATCAACCCCCATGAGAATAGGGGGTCTTGAGCATGGACTCAAAGAAGAGAAAACTTCCTCTTTCACTACCATATGATGGGATGCACCAAAATCTATAATCCATGAATCATATGAGGAATTAATTGCAACAAGAGCATGATGATTACCTTTCTTAGGAGCAGGATCTCCTTCCTTCTACTTCTTGACTCCCTCTGGAATGAAGTTTCCAAGGTTGTTATGTTGAAGTGCATGTGCCATAAGATCGATCTGTTTCTTCATGCATGTGGATTCTTCATGATTTGGTTTATTGCAGTAAATGCACTGCATTCCCTTCTTCTTCTTCTTGGAATCTGAAGAGGCTTTGGAACCTGAAGAATCGTTAAAGGGTTTGGAATATCCCTCCTTCTCATTATGTTTCTCCTTCCCGTTTTGTTTGGATGATCCTTTTACATCATGCATGGTGAATGCATGTGCTTTGGAATCCTTGATGAGGCCCATATGTATGAGTTTTTTCTGCTCTTGTGTGAGAGACTCAATGAACTGAGTCATCGTAGGAATTTTCCAATTTGCTCCAAAAAGACATCTGCCAGAATGGAAATTGGAGACATATACAGCGTATTTTGGTCCTAGCTTGGCCAAGATTGTTAGAATAAGTTGTTTCTCTTATGTAGACTTGTCAATACCACATTCACCCAAGCTCAATAGAAAATACTTGAACTTAGTAAAGAAATCATGTATATTATCAAAACTTTTAGGGTCTAAGGTATTCAACTCTACCTCAAGCATATGACCTCGCATCTCATCATTCTTTCCAAAGAGTCCTTCCAAGGTGGTCCAGATCTCGTTTGGAGTCTTTCATGTGACAACATGAAACCATAAATCAGTGGAGATTAACTCAAGAAGTAGTCTTGTGGCCTCATCCTTACGGTTCACCCATCTAGTCTTCTCAAGTGTTGATGTAGGTTCTGTTTTTGTCGCCATCATCAAATTATACAATCCTTTTCTTTTGAGTTGGAATGCGACCTTTGAATTCCATTCAAAATAGTTTAATGGTGTGACTATTATCACCAGACTTGATTGAAGAAGTTGCATCGCCTCCATCCCTGCTATTGATTCCGAAAAGATCATGAAAACCCAGATCGTGGATTCTGAGATATGACAGACGGTTCTATGGAAGCCATAGATATGATAAAACAACTATATTTCCTAAAATTTGATGTGGTTTTCAAAGATTTTTGGTGAGCATGAGCATCCCTATGTTATACATCTCTGGTCCAAATTTCAACCCGACCCAGATCATGGATTTCGGGATATGGATATTTTAATGCAAAAAACCAATTTTTGGAGGGTTGTTGAATCGTCGCACCCTAGAGAAGGATAAAGTTTGATGATGATGAATCGTTGCACCCTAGTGAATGACACATTGTGAAGACTGTGAAAAATTGAATCACCGCACCTTGGATGAAGAACACAGTGTGACGACGTCACACCTTGGCTGTGTATAGGCTGCGACGACGCCTGGAAAAAAAAATTTGTTAAGTCTGAGTGCGATCGTCACACCCTTCGATAAGGATAGGCTGCGACGGTTCCAATCGTCGCACCTTTTGATAGGGATAGGCCGCGACAATGACGGAAACCCAGTTTACTCAAATCCTATTTTGCTCTTCTCTGGCTTGTCTGGGTTGCTTCAAACAACTCGGCTCTGATACCATGCCATTGTTTTATGGAAACCTACACGGGAGACCTAGCTAAAGCATACACAAACAAAGCTTATCAAGAAAAGGAAGAGAGATACACAATGAAGAATGAGAATCAATTTCTATTATGATCTAATCAATGAGTGAGTGATCTTCACTCATATAGGCAATGACATCTTATAATTAGGAGTGCATGGATAATAGTGATAGTATAAAATTAGAAAGTCTAAAATAGAACTAGTCAGTTAACTCCCACTGAACTAGTGTGCCGAAAATAGAAATTTCTCCAACAATGACATCCATTAATGGTCGGTAATCCAACGATTCCCCTACATGTTCGACTTCAAGAAATTTATTCACGTGGAAGGGAATGTAAAAAAGAGGGTAAAAATGAATATTTGTGTAGCAGTTCGACCACAACAAGCATATAACATCCAGTTTCAATTCATGTAATCATTATTCATGTTCTTGTTCATGTTCCTATTCTAATAACATTTCATTTCCAGGATTATTTGTATAGAGTGGTTTTGACTCTCACAAATATTGTATCATTTTGTGGGTAAATAAAGAAGAACATAGAATCTCTAGTCTCGTAAATATTTTTCGAACAACATAGGAACAATATGAAGTCAAAGGTACATGTAGATTGCTACCAAAACTATATGCAGATCCAGATTTTCCTGTAGCTATCCACGATATAGAGTCTGCTTCTAAAATTCCAAACCATAACAAAATTATTGCACCAAACAACATCAATCAAAACTTCATAAGAGGTACAATCCTGCAAGCAGTAAGGTAAATCTAGGTAATTGAAACTTGGGCAATGTATTAAAATTTATTTTGTTCGTTAAATTTAGGAAGCATAGTACTATGACACCCTTTGAATTCAAATGCACTAACCATGATCCTATCGCCCCTGATCCGTTGCACATGCACCGAATTGGCCACCTTTCAATTACCTCGATTTAGAATCATTGCAAAATCCTCCACCACCATCCATGTTAATCACCGTCATTTCAAAACCCATCGCATCGATCATTACCTTATGTGACCTGTTAAATCCGATCATGACGATTTAATCGTCATGATCATGATTAACCATCGATTCTCATTAAACTTCATTTGCCCATTATATCATAAAATTCCTCCTCTCTATAGACTAAGTTGAATATTGTCATTCAACCCTGCATCTCCTTGCTGTGAAAAATAATGAGGAGCGCCCTCAGAGTTGAACCCGAGGGGTAGAGCTATTGGAAGCATACCTGAAATGTAGGAGGAAGATAAATAAAGCAGGTTGGTTTCCCTTCTTCTTGAAATACAGTGGGCACAATGTAGAAGTTACATGGGTGTTTTCATCAGGGTTCGATGGAAACAAGACAATTATCGAAGATTTGGAGCTCACGGTATCAAAAGACTCTATTGCGTGGGAAACAAAGCTCCCACGGGATGGAGAATGATGGTTCAAGAGTAAGAAGATTGAAAAAGCGAGTTGGGCCCCATTCCTGAAGTCGACTAGTATGAAACCAGAGTGGTGAAGATATCAGAACATGTTGATCAATGTCACAATGTATGTTGAAAAGAAGATATCAAAACATGTTGATCATGTTACATAAATATATTATATGTGAAGGCCGCTTTAGCCTAACTTTTCTTTACCATTTTAGACTCCTATTGCACTTTAAAGGTCAAAAGATCAACTTGCCCTATTTTTTATGGAATTCGTTGACCAAGATGGTGACCACCGCACATAAGATAGTCTACAGTGGGATGATGGAGCAAAACCTGCATCATCACGACCTTGTAAAACTGTTGGTTTTGGACGAGCTAAGGAAGAAAAACGATACTTGGGGAAGATTTCCTAGCCCATAATCAGTTTGGGGAACCTCAAGAAGTAGAGAAGGAACTTCAACTTGAAGAAGCAGGGGTAGAATGTGAAGAGGTCGAAGAGGATCCTCGAGAGGATGAGGAGGAGCCTAAAGAGGAACCTGATAAAACATAAAAGGAGTCGGGTATGAAAAACGAGTACGAGGTCAACCCCAAGTTCAAGGAAAAGGACGAAGACATGCAAGTTATCATGAGCCGTAAGAAGCCAACTACACAGATAAATAGGAAAGTTTCAATAACACCTACTCCACCGAGGATGACGAGGAGTCGGGATGTCAAACTTGCAGAAGGATCGAGTCAAATTCAGAAGACAATCGAGAAGGGGGTGTTGATGTTGAGGGACTAGAGAATTCCCAAACACCAACATCTCGACCTCTTGGTTGGATAAAATAAAACATTAGTTGGAATAGTCAACCTATTTTATAGCCTAAAATAAAACATTAGACCCTCACTAAAGAGTAAGAGCTTAAGCATAATGATTTTTTAAATATTTTATTTTTATTTATTATTTTAATACTTTGTACTTCTATGTGAATGAAATGTCAATTAACTAAAGTACAAAGCTTAAAAGTTAAAATAACCTATCTAAATTACAAAAACTTTGAAACCTTTGTTTCATGTTTTTTGGATTTATTATTTTTTTATTATTTGCAATATTTGATTTTTGTAATTTTTGTTTATGTAAGTCAAATGTAAAATTAAACTGAGTTAGTGTGAATAAGATAAACTACAAACTTTAAAAACTTTAAAAGAAAGTTTAAATAAAGCAAATTCAAAATTAAGTATTACAAAACCCTAAGATTATTTGTAATTAACCTTTTATTTCATTTAAAATATATTATCAATAAATAATTTGAGAAAATAAAAGTTAAACCTACAAAATAAAAGAAAAAGAAAAGATAAAAATTATATACAAATTTTGTATAAAATATAATTGTATAAAAAAAATAGAGTTTGAATATATAAGAAAGAAATACAACCTCACAATGCTCCACAATGCTCCAAGCATACATCTCTTCCTCGCAATTTTTCCTCCTCTTCATTTGTTGTCTGCTGCTCACTCCCTGCTATCAACAGCTTCATCAACCTCTTTAGAAAAAAAAAAAATAGAGTATGAATATATGAAAAAGAAAAACAATCTCACAATGCTCCAATCACAATGCTCCAATCATACATCTCTCCCTCACAATTTTTCCTCCTCTTCATTTGTTGTCTGCTGCTCGTTTTATATCTTTAGATGAGAACGTTTTATATCTTATATCTTTAGATGAGCAGTTTCAATCAGTTAATAGTTAGGGTAGGGTCGTTAACAGGTTAAAGCGAACCGATTTGAACAGCCTCCATTTAATAAAATTTGTAAAGAAAAATCTCGTTATTCCATTTCATACTATCACTCCGTGCTCTACGCATTTGGTATATCTAAACTCTTGAATACATGTTTATACGTGGACTGCCACTATATATTTTTTCAACTGCTATATAGACTGAGGTGTTTCGGAGATATCCTTTTAGCAAAATGGAGTTCAATACATGATTCATGTCTTCTCATCCTTTCTACCAGCTTCTTGCCTAATGAAGATTGGGAAAGAAGTAGCAACCTTGTGAAGCAATGAAGTGAAATGAATTGCAAGCCTAGAATGCAAGGTCTCAAACGACCCTTCTTGGCGATGCCTGAGCCATAAGGTCGGTCGAATTTCAACTGGTACTTTTTCCCAGTCATATACAATCCTCCGTACAAGTTTAGAATTGCCAAGTTACAGACCCTCTGCAACGTTTACTTTGAAAGGATCTGTTTGCGCTCCAAATAGGTTGTCTCGATACCTGGACGTTCCCAACGTCGTAGTTAAATGAGGGAAACAGGCTCCGAAGCATAATGACTGCTTCCTTGGTTCTCAACTACAAAAGAAGAAAAGGCAAAACATGTTCTAATTTCGTAGGACATCTTTCTCTCCATATAGCTTTACATTTCCTTTGAGCTTTCATGGACACGAACTTCCCCTGGTGTTTGCCTCGAGTTCTATAACTCCTCCCACAGGTTCGAACGCATAGAAATGGACTGAGAGTAACTGCACTGTTCATCTAACCAGTATGGAGGCTAGCAAGAGGACTGACTATTATTCACGAGATTGGGGTTTGCCACCAGTTAGCTTTGCACCAGTAATGGATCGTAACTAGTCTAAGCAGCTAGTAATTCATCCAAAAGACTCGATATTAACCACGTTCCATTGGGCTCGTATCCTTCGATAGTAAAATGTAGAATATTCTTCTAAACGTCCAGCAAAGCCAGTAACAATGAGAAGATATGCGCTCTTGGCTTTCCCGAAACGTAATTACCACATGCAGCCAAGAAAATTATGTACACTCTTTACTTCTTCTCGGCCTCTTGATCCATTTGAGTCCTCATTGGGTGACGTAGATTTTCTTTTCTTATTGGTATCCCAAATAATACATGGAAATCGATTCTCGACTCCAATACGTTTTATTTAGATTTTGTTAAGGACTTGGATTCTTAACATTAAAGTAAGTTTGCCTTTTTGTTTGGTGTTGGATAATGAGAAAAAAAAAAAAAAAAAAACATATTTCAAAAAGAAGTTTGGCATAATCTATATGATATAAAAAAATATTGGAGAGAGATATGTTTTGAAAAGTGGGTGATCTAAACATATAAAAAAATATTGGAGAGAGATATGTTTTGAAAAGTGGGTGATCTAAACATATAGAGGTAGTGTGTTGACATCATAGGATAACTTTACAATATAGATGGGAAATAAAGTGATTGGAATTTTACAATATAGATTGGAAATAAAGTGAAGGTCAACCTTTTGGTTTTAAAAAAAAAATTGAAATGAACATGTTTATATAATAAAAATGTATTTTATTTTTAGGTATGAAATAAGTTCAAGATATGGTATAATAACTTTTTGGATAAAATCATAAGATTGTTTTAGGAAAATGGCCTATGTAATTATGTAAATATATGAAAGATGTATGTTGAGTAGAATATGATAAGAGTTAGGAATACGAGTGAGAAAAATAAGCTATATGAGTGATAGGTCAAGAGTTACTATAATTTCGTTGAGTGCATTGCACCAATTTTAATGAAAGTGGGCGAGACTTTGCGTAAGCGATTTGAAATAAGGGGAGCCTCGCAATGTTTTTTCAGCTAGAAGCTGGTGACCAAAATGGTCATCCACAAGGGGTAATACTTGTAAACCCTCCCAAGAAAAAGCGTTCAAAGATTTCTAGGAAATGGTAATTAAGTGTGCGCAGTCAGAGAAACATAATGAATTGTTGGATAGCCCTGATGTGGGGAAGATTGTCGAGGAAATCTAGTCGGGCAATTTACCTGCAAATGAGAGCCTAGGAGAAAAAGTGGTTGATGAAATACTTGGTGTTGACAACTCAGTAGGGGGTAACAAAAGGATTAGTAAACTGAACAGGAAAATCAAGGAGATGGCGATCATAAATGAGTACATTAAAAGTGAAAATGTGACGTTGAAGGATTCCGGTGTCAGATTTCAAGAGTATATTTCTCGGTTGAAAAAGGAAAACAAGAAGTCACTGAGAAGGCCTGACGATGCTATAGACAAACAAAGAAACTTTGTCTGCGGAATCAGAGACTCAAGACTAAGCTTGAAGGGCTTCAGCCAGGGACTTCTAAACTCAATGTATTTGCTAAGGCGTCTATCCAACCTAACACAAGACATGTTGTGTCGACCCGAGTATTAACAATTTTGGGAAGTATATTTTGGAGAAGAATGAAGGACCAATTTTACATGAGGACAAGCAACTCCTTAAGCATGGGTGAGATGTAGGATCCTTGTTTCGATGCATTTGGTACAGTTTGTAATATCTTGTTTTGACTATTTACCTTTCCATCTACCCATCCTATTACCTCATACTGACATATATATCTTGTCATTTTGTCTTCAAAGTGTATTTTGACTCAAAGGTAATTATTTTATCCTAAATATTGTATTTTCCTTATTTAATGAAAAATATATATTTAATTGCTCAAAGTTGACGAGGTTACTGGAATGTTCTTGTAGCATGTTGAACAGGTACTGTAACTGCCTCAATGGTTAGGATACTTGCAAAACTTCATAGTTGATTTGAAGACGTCAATTTTGTGGAGAAATGCATACACATGGACACCTACTATCTAAATTGGCCAAAACTCCAGCAACAAGAATGGTATTCCTGGTCAACACTTTAACCAATTCTTGTAGAGTGCAAGTGTATTGTGATTTCATGCCTTTGGTCATGCAATCCTAACGAAATGACCACTTATGTAATCTTGTATGTTCGTTGATTTGTCTGAAGTTGATATTGTAATATCTTGGCTATCTTTAGTAGATTGTATACATGATTGGATGTCTAAAAACTGTTAGTTCTGATTTAAATGTAATTATATAAATATCGAAGGAATTTCTACCTGAAGATACATATTAATAGTAGCGATAAGAAGGAAGCAAGACCAAACTCTGTTCAAATACCTGCACTATGTTTTATCATGAAATATAAGGTAAGATTATGCGTGTTTATCTTCTGAGTATCTGAGTTTGTAGGTGCATAGTGGGCATACTTTTGAGGGAAGGCAGGCCCCCCTTCATCTCAGAAGTAGCTCCCTAGTTAGTTTTATTCTAGCATTAGAATTAAGTGTGATTTCATTGCTGGTATAATTTCAAAGTTCGATATAATTTCAGAGTTCGATTCCTGTAGCAAGTGTGGCATAATTATGTAGCAAGGTTAATTAATTGATGTTACAATTTTATTCATGTTGTGTGGTTTAACTAATGCTTGTTGGAACATGAATTTCATGCTTGTTTGTCTGCCAATTTGAATGGTGATTCTCTAAAAAAAGAATTGTCAGAGATGCAACTTATGCAATTAATGGTTATTGATTCTCCACTTGTTGACAACTGTTCATGATAGACATATTGTCTGCATGTATTAGATTTTTAATTATATTGTTTATGCTTGTTTAATTGAGGGTTGTCATTCTCACTGATAGAGTGAATCCAATGGAGTACTATTGATCCAAAAAGGATCTAGAGAAGGTTAAGAACAACTCAGAATGTGCAAAAGCAACTCAAAACGCTCAGAATGGCTTCAATAGATAGTAAAAGGGAAAAAAATTCAAAGTTACCGAAACTCAGTTAAAATGGCATGGTCACGAAGAGCATGTCACAATATTTCTAACGACGCAAATGGCTCATCAAACGGAGTTACAGATCAAAAGATATAAGCAGTCAAAGCTTAGGTCAAACTTGGTCAAAAAGTCAAGGTGACAGGTGTCACCATTGCAAGGGTGACATGTGGAACATTCGTATAGTTGTTGTGGCACAGTGATGAGTTGGCATGGAATGACGTGGCAAGGTCGTACATGTTGATGGCAGACATGTGGGCGAATTAAGTTGTGACAAGTGGCATTTTATTGAGCAAATGTTATGGTGCCATGTGGCCCAGTCATGGGTTGTCACGTGGCACCCCTCCAGTGGTTGGTATGTGTAAAATTTATATGACTCCACAAGAGTCGAACTCCTGACCTCCTTAGCCCAAAGGCCTTACAATTTCGCACCAACCAATACACCACTATATAGTTCTTGTTTTTAATGTGGTGCAAATTTTATTTAAGTTTAATGTTTCATGTGGGCGCCAAAGGAAAGGGGCTAGGCCTTCAGCCCAACCCTTGGTTATATGTTAAGCCACATGAACACACTCCAATGAATGGAAACTTCCACCAACTATATAACACATGTTCCGCTAGTTTAGTAAAATCGTTCACCATTCTAGTGGTCGCCCGCCAGATTTGGTAGGGTGCGCCAAAATCTTGTTGTAACCATTGTATAAAAGGGGATTTTCATGAGATTCGACTCTGAAACCTCCGCCAACTAAACCTTAACTTAGCCTCCGCTAACCACTCCACCAATGGACTTACTTATTACATAATCGTCTACGTATTGTATAAAAAGGGGTGTTTGTCGGTGCATTCGACACGGGGGAAGAGAGGAGAAACGAGTGTGCCCGTACGGAATTTGTACGATTTTGGCACGCTTTTCAAGATTTCTCATTCATTTATTGTAGAGGCAGTGGAATGGTAACTGAGGTAGGGGTGTCTCTTAGGCCTGAAAGTGTCAGACTCGGATCGAGGCATGGAGACAGTCATTTTTAGGTAAAACGACACCACAAACAAAGTGGTGGTGTTAGTTTTTTGATCTGAGCGAAGCTTATGTAGCTTAACTCTAGAATGAGGTATACTTATGTATTTTGCCCAATTCTTTTGTGGAGTTAATAAAAAGACCTACCCATTTGAGAGCAGGACCCAGAGACGTAGTCCACCAGGGACGAACTCTGTTATCAAGTTCTTTGTGTTCATATTGCATGCTTATGTCTCTTTCCTTTTGAGTTTTTCCTTCTTTATGGTGTACTTTAGTTTATGCACATTTAATACAATTATTTAATAAGTCACCTGACGAAAAGATCTCGGATCATGTTGGTATCAGAGCAGTCGTCTTTGACTTGAATTGTTGAGTATGAATTCTTACTAGGGCCAAGCATAAGTAGGGTGAAGGAACTCTTAAGACATTCAATCCTGAAGTTGGTCGTGCATCCTGAAGGAAGAAGATGGCAGAAGAGGACAAGCGTGATGAACAGGAGAAAAACTTTCACATGATCTTTTATCGCATGTCAGAAATGGTCGAACGAATGTATGGAGATTACAAGAAGAGGATGAAGAAGAAAGGGAAGAAAAGGGAAGCACCACCAGATGATGATGCTTCGATAAACCAAGGGGTTGGAGGAGACCCTCCTGAGCTTCCATCTTCACCTTCAAGTTCTAGTTCTTCTTCCTCTAAGAATTCTCATCATTCTCAGCATTCTAACCATAAAGCCTCTTTTAAGAAACCATTATTAAAGCTTGATGTAAAGTTTGTGTTACCAATGTTTAATGGAGATGTTAATCCTAAAAAACTAGATAATTGGATCCGACATGTTGAAGTATATTGTCGTGTTCAACATATTGATGAAGAGAAAGTTAAATTGCAATTGGCTTCTCTTTGGTTGGAAGGCACTGCTCTCGTATGGTGGGAGAGCAAGTTACAGGACATAAGTAAGTGTCGTAATCTTCTTTCCTCATGGTCAGAATTTAAATCAGGGACAAGGAAACAGTTCTATCCATTAGGGTATTTAAATAAAGCAATGATGGAATGGAAAACCTTAAGGCAGAGTAAAGGTCAGACTGTACAAAGTTTCACAAAAGAATTTAGGAAGAAAGCTCTAGCATTGAACATTCCTTTGGATTATTATGAAACTTTAATGAAGTATATTAGCGCACTTCATAGTTATATTCGTCATACTTTGCTCTTGTTTAACCCCACTAGTCTTGATGAAGTTTGTGTGCAAGCCAGTCACCTTGAGAATAGGGGGAAACATGTTCAAGAAGATCCCATGAAGAAACCTTCCAATTTCCCACAAAAGACTTTCAATAAGTTCAAAAGGAAGGACAATAAGACCGCTACAGTGATAAGAGAAGGAGGAAAACCATCTTGCACTCATTGCAAGAAAAGCGTTCACGATGAAGAACATTGTTGGAAACTACATCCATAAAAGAAACCGAAATAGTTTGGTGGAAAGGGGAAGACAAAGACTATTGCTATAGTGCAGCAAGATCTTGGTTCTGAATGAGGAGATGAAGGAAAGATCACAACGGCTGGAGTACAAGGTAAAGATTCTTTTCATGCTAGTTGAAATTCCAATGATGAATCTCATATTGATAAACGAAAGAGGAATGAGTTATTTCATATACGAGTTGTATCTAAACATACTAAGATAGATACATTATTTGATCTGGGTTCCCAAGTAAACTTAATATCTTAAACACTTGTCAAGAATATGGGTCTTGTAACGAAACCACATCCAAAGCCTTATCCTCTTAGTTGGGTATGTGATCAAGCAAAACTTAATGTCACCAAACAATGTAGGATCAGATTTGCTATTGCTTCAAAGTTGATTGATGAAGTGGATTTGGATGTTGTACCATTTGATATATGGGGCATAGTGTTGGGGAGTCCTTATCTTTATGATAGAAAAACAGTCTTCTTTCGTCATGAGAAAAAATACCACCTTACTAAAGGGGGAGTGGAATATATTGTTAGAGCTCACAGCATGAGGGTAAATACAACACTTGTTAGTGCAGGGTAAATACAACACTTGTTAGTGCAGGGCAAATGAAAAGACTCATAACCACTAATAAGAGATATGTACTCATGGTCGTCAAAGAGAAAGATGTCGGGACATCTGACGCTTTCCAAGGGTGTGATCCATCTCATAAAAAGGAATTAATTGATATTGTTTCTAAGTATGATGATATTTTTCAGGAACCAAATGGATTACCTCCTAAGAGGGAAATCCAACATGAGATACATCTTCAACATGATTCTCCTCTTCCTAATGTGGGAATGTACGGGATGTCAGTTGTGGAGATGACATAGATCAAGAAGTAGGTACAGGGCTTATTGGATCAAGGGGTCATCAGGCCCAATTCATCTCCTTGTGGTTCTATGATTATGATGGTGCCAAAGAAAGATGGCACATGGTGAATGTGTGTCGACTACCGAGCTTTGAATAAAATCACGGTGAAGAATCGATACCCTCTTCCTCGCATAGATAATTTACTTGATCAGTTGAAGAATGTTGTTTATTTCACTAAGTTGGATTTGCGCAGTGGATATCATCAAATCAGGGTCACAAAATAGGATGCATGGAAGACTTCCTTTAAAACCAAACATGGATTGTCTGAGTGGTTAGCTATGTTGTTTGGGCTTTGTAATGCTCCGACAACTTTCATGCATATGATGAATGATGTATTCAAGCCTTTCCTGGATGACTTTGTGATTGTGTATTTAGACAACATTCTTATTTTTAGCAGGACTTGGGATGAACATGTAAGGCATGTAAAGCAAGTATTAGATACTTTGCAAAGGGAAAAGTTGTATGTGAAAATGTCTAAATGTGAATTTGGCAAGACTTCACTTATATACTTAGGTCATATTGTAGGAGGAGGATAATTGAAGATTGATCCTTCCAAAATTGAGGTAATTATAAATTGCCCTGAGCCAAAAAGTGTGACCGAAGTCCAAAGCTTCTTGGGTGCAGTCCAGTATTGGAGGAGATTCATTCCCAACTTCTCCTCTATAACAGCTCCTTTGCATGCATTAACCAGTGGGAAGAACACTTTTCAGTGGGAAGGAAAGCAACAAAAAGATTTCTACATTTTGAAGGAGAAGATCAGTGTCACACCAGTATTAGCACCGTCGAACCTTCAACAGCCTTTTGAGATCGAGACAGATGCCAACGGATACGCCATGGGTGCAGTATTGATGCAATATCGTAAGCCTATATGTTACCACTCTGAGACTTTTAACCAAGCTATTGTTAACTATCCTACATATGATAAAGAGTTGTATGCATTAGTTCAAAGCGTAAAGAAATGGAAGCACTACTTGTTAGGGAAGGAAACCACCATACATACAAATCACCATCCCTTACAGTATCTACAAGCACATAACAAACTGCAACAATCTCGACACTACAGATGGATGGGTTTTCTACAACAATTTCATTTGGTAATCAAGTACAAGAAGGATACAAGTAACAAGGTAGCCGATATGCTTTCTAGACCTCCTACTGTTGCTTCTATTATTTTGAAGAATACTTACTTATCTCATGATAGCTATGTAGAGCAATATGCCATCGATGAAAATTTTAAAGAAGTATATGAGAAGCTAACCCATGGTGCACAGGTAAAGAACTATTGTCTGCAGGGAAAATTACTATATCATCTTGGGAAGCTATGTATTCCTACAAGTGAACGAGTCCATGTAATACGAGAAGCTCACACTTCTCTTGTCTTTGGGAATTTTGGGGTAGGAAAAACTATGGCTCATTTGCAGAGGTTTTGTTATTGGCCTTAAATGAAAGTAATTGTAACTGAATATGTAAAGGGGTGTGTGATGTGTTCTAGTTGTAAGCCCACTAATAGAAAATTGGGGCTATACTCACCACTTCCCGTTCCATCACATCCATGGGAAAGTGTCTCCATGGATTTTGTAGTGGGTTTACCAATGACTAGAGGGGGTCATGATTATTTGTATGTTGTAGTGGATAGGTTCAACAAGATGTGTATCTTGATTCCATGTAAAAGGCAGATCAATGTTGAGCAGACTACTAATGTCTTCTTTCAGTATTTTTGGGTTCACTTTGGGTTACCCACGTCCATTATCTCGGATCGAGATACTTGATTCCTTGGGGATTTTTGGACTAGCTTGTGGAGAATGATGGACACCAAATTGAAGAGGAGCATTGCTTTTCATCCACAAACCGACAGACAAACATAGGTGGTAAATAGAACAGTGGTATTTTGCTTCGAGGCTACTACAACAAGCATCCTAAGTTATGGGATGAACAGTTACCCTATGTACAACATGCTTATAACTGAGCTTTACATTCATCCACTCAGAGTTCACCTTTTGAGACGTGTTTTAGGTACCTAACAAAGGTTCCTTTGGACATGATGTATGGGAGAGATGTCGATGTGAATGAAGAACAAATAGAGGACAGAGCCCACAAGTTCATCCATAGGATTCAACAGTTACACCAGGAAGTCGGGGAACAGTTGGAGAAGAGTAGAGCACAGTATAAAGATCAGCATGACAAACACAGGGTTGATCATCAGTTACAGGTTGGAGACCGGATATGGCTTCATATCAACAAGGAACGATTGAAGGGTGAAGACAAGAAACTCAAGCCCATCCGATATGGACCCTTCACTATTTTGGAGAAAAGCGGCACTAATACTTTTCGTTTAGATATTCCACCTTATATGCATATTTACTCAGTTGTGAACGTAGAAAACTTCAAACTTTTTTAGCCTTCCATGATCATGGATCAGGATGAGGAAGTTTCAATACCGTCAGTTGATGAGTTTGCACCTGAGTACTTGGATGAGTTACAAGAAGATATCATCCTGGACAGAAGGACGAGGACTTCACGTAGGGGTGATGTTGATTATCTTCGAGTAGGCTTAAAGGGCAGACATCCAAGCAAGGCAAAGTGGATAGAGAAAGACAAAGTGAGGGGACTCTTCCCTCACTTACCAGTTGATTGATGAAATCTTTTGGTGGTCCAAAAAGCACTCAGTGGGAAGGCATGATCCAAAAAGGATCCAGAGAAGGTTAAGAACAACTAAGAACGTGTAGAAGCAACTCGAAACGCTCATAATGGCTTCAAGAGACAACAAAAGGGAAAAAAATCAAAGTTCTTGAAACTCAGTTAAAATTGCATGGTCGCGAAGAGCGCGTTGCAATATTTCTAACGACACAAACGACTCATCAAACAAAGTTACGGATCAAAAGATATAATCGGTCAAAGTTCAAGTCAAACTTGGTCAAAAAGTTAAGGTGACATGTGTCACCATTGCAAGGCTGACACGTGGCACATATGTACAACTGAAGTGGCATAGTGTTGATTTGGCATGGAATGACGTGGCAAGGTCGTACAGGTTGATGGCAGGCACGTGGGTGAATTAAGTTGTGACAAGTGGCATTTTATTGAGCAAATGTTATGGTGCCACGTGGCCCACTCATGTGATGCCACGTAGCACCCCTCCAATGGTTGGTATGTGTAAAATTTATACGATTCCACAAGAGTCGAACTCCTGACCTCCCTAGCCCAAAGGCCTTACAATTCTGCACCAACCAATACACCACTATATAATTCTTGTTTGTAATGTGGTGCAAATTTTATTTAAGTTTAATGTTTCATGTGGGTGCCAAAGGAAAGGGGCTAGGCCTTAGGCCCAACCCCTGGTTATATGTTAATCCACCTGACCACACTCCAACGAATGGAACCTTCCGCTAGATTTGGCAGGGCGCGCCAAAATCTTGTTGTAACCATTGTATAAAAGGGGAGGTCTATGGGATTCGACCTCAGAACCTCTGCCAACTAAACCTTAACTTAGCCTCCGCTAACCACTCCACCAATAGACTCACTTATTACATAACTGCCTACATATTGTATAAAAAAGGGTGTTCGCTAGTGCATTGGGCACATGTGAAGAGAGGAGAAACGAGGGCGCCCGTACAGACTTTGTACGGACTGGTATGGATTTTGGCACACTTTTCGAGATTTCTCAGTCATTTATTGTAGAGGGAGTGGCACGGTAACCGAGGTAGGGTGTCTCTTGGGCCTGAAAGTGTCAGACTTAGATCAAGACGTGGAGACAGTCATTTTTAGGTAAAACGACGCCACGAACATAGTGGTGGTGTTAGTTTTATGATCTGAGCAAAGCTTCTGTAGATTAACTCCATAATGACGTATACTTATGTATTTTTCCCAATTCTTTTGTGGAGTTAATAAAAGACCTGCCCATTTGATAGTAGGACCCGGAGATGTAGTCCACCATGGACAAACTACATTATCAAGTTCTTTGTGTTCATATTGCATGCTTATGTCTCTTTTATTTTGAGCTTTTCCTTCTTTATGGTGTACTTTAGTTTATGCTCATTTAATACAATTCTTTAATAAGTTACCTGACGAAAAGATCCTGGATAAACTATTGAATATAAAAATATATATTCAACCTACATTTCTACCTTAGAATATTCACTGTGAGATGAACAACCAATTCTGAGGTTTTTTTGCTACAAAGTTTATTATAGAGTGGTGTGTCTTTGAGGTTCGTTCTGCATATATTGTGTCTGTTACTTCGTAAGTTTACAAACCCAGATTGATAATTAATGTACCAAATTACTACAATATAATTCACATGACAATCATTGTTGAAGAAAAATGTGTAAAATTGGTTGCAAAGCCCCTGCTATTAGAGATAGATCAAATGGTGGAGTTATCCCCTCCAATTTGGAGTTTGTAATGATCCCAAGCCATTATGCAAGGATCATCATTGTTTTGGTGTCTTTTTAAAACTTTTTCCGAGTTAGGTATTTCGTCAAACACTTTGTTGATCTGTCATTCAGATGTGTTTATATGTGTGTATGCATCAAATAACAGAAAGAGATAACCATGGAACATACCTCAACCATATGCAATAAGATAGACAAGCCAAAACATCTCAATTCTTCTTTATTCATAAAATAGAGAAACCTGCTACAATGAAG
>ML777611.1:268211-278592 GCA_009831015.1 Picea engelmannii
AAAAATAAAAAATGTAAAAATGTCATGTGTTCTCTCATTATTACTATCCATTTATTTCATTATTATTGCATTTCAATAAACTTGGTTATAATTACCTAATACCTTTTATATCAAAAATTAAGAAAAAAAAAGAAGAAGTAAAAATCTCATGTGTTCTCTCATTATTGCTATCCATTTATTTTATTATTATTGCATTTATGTTTTTCTCTTATCATTAATACAAAGTGTACTCCTACTAGATTAATACAAAATGATATACATATAATTATGTATGATGACATATGTGTAATTTCTTTTTAATAATAATTTTGAATTTCTTTTTAAATGAAAATAAATTAGTAAAAATATAGTTAAAGATGAAAAACAAAATGATATAGACAACTTAGATATATATATTTCCCTTTTAATAATGATTTTGAATTTTCTTTAATAAAGACAAATAATAATTATAGCAAATTGACAATGGTTTTATAGTAAATTGACAATTGTTGGGACACTCTAACTAATTCAATGATCCCATCTAGGTACACTCTATTTTGCAGGGACTGTCATGTACCCCTTGTTTAACATATATTAAAGAAGATTCCAAATAAAAACCATAAAACAAAGAAAAAATGAAACATTTAACATTATGGGAGAAATGTTCATGTAACATAAAACATTAAAATAATAATTAATAATTAAACATAAAAAATAATAAAATAATAACAATTTATGTTTACTCCAATTATATATATATTATTTCTCCCCCGAATACTACTTGTCTGCGGTTTTGAAATTGAGCAATTGGACATCTGAAATGAGGTGAGCCACTTTTTACTTTGATTCAATTTTAATTTTATGTAAAGAGATTTAAATATATTTTATTTTTTATTTATTTTAAGTTTGATAAGTAAAAGTTGATTTAAGAGATAAAGTCAATCCATAATAATAATTGTTACATATTTTTTTCTCTTCTTTTCAATACCAGCACTCCACCACCTATTCTAAAAACTCATCATAAGAAGGGAAGGCCCCCCAAAATCACCCTAGAGATCCTTTACGATTATATGGAATCAGTAGAAAAAAGAAGAGAAGAGAGAGATGCCAAAATCCAAATAGAGTTAGAAACATTAGAAAAAAGGAGTGAGAAAGAGACGTAAAATTCCAAATAGAGCTAGAGGCAATGATTGATAAAAAAAAATTAAAGATACCATTCAAACTCAAACAGAGGATAGATTCTTAGGGTTCAAGAGTGAATTGCAAACAATGAAGGATAGAATTCAAGAAATGGAAAAACATAAACAATCAACCCAAGAAGGAGGGGTTGAAGAAAACCACAACTTGAGAGATAGGATTAAGGAGCTAGAAAAAAAACTAACCAACAATTTAACCCTCAGTAATATGGAAAACAAATTGGATATCAAACCCATCAAAAAGGAAATGAATAAGCTAATCGAATTGGACCATGAGCGTAACAAAAGAGCCTTGAACCTCATAATTTTTGGTATAAAAGAACAACAAGAGGAGGATATGCTAGCAATAGTAAAAGAAGAATCAAAAAATAAATCACAAATTGATACAACTTACCTCATAGAAGCAAAGAGGCTAGGAAAAATAATTGATCACAAAGATAGGTTGATCTRTGTCAAAGTAAGTTGTAATGACCATAAATATAGCATACTTAGTAAATCTCTGAGCTTAAAATGGTCAGAAATATTTATAAATGAAGACCTCGTTCCCGAAGACCAAGTTGAATTAAGGAAGGAAGTTCAAAAGGTAAAAGAAGCCAGGAAAGAAGGAAAATGGACAATAATTATCAATCAAAAAGCTATTGTTAGGGATAGAAACCAGAATGATAATAATAAATAGGAATTTGGGACACTCAGGATCCTTTTTTGGAATTGTCGTGGCTTTCCATGGCACAAAGGTCCTATGATAAGTTCGATCCCGAGTGATATTGATATTATCTGTCTAGCTGAAACTTGGGAGCATGAGGAGTCTAAGGTCCCTAGCATGGAAGGATTTGTCTTGTGGTCGGCATGGAACAAAAAATCCCACCTGTTGGCGATGGAAGTCACTCCTGGATTGCAGCAGGAGCAGAGCCCGATGCCCATCAGTTTATGTCACGTTTTGTTTATAAAGGGGTGATCAGATGGAAGTAAACTCGAAACAATATCATTCTAACTCATAAAACTAGGCTGGAACAGCAGTGACACATGAGGTCTTGACCTAACTTAAGCCAGTAATAATGATAGTGGTGAGTATTTTGAGGGAAATGAGGAGAAATAAAGTCTTCTCTGGACGTCCGGTCTTCCAGCAGTTCTCACAGAAGAGGAAAATTCTCGGCTATGAGATCCTCTCAGAGCTGAATAAACTTCAAAATGAACCTAAGAAGATTACAGAACTGATGAAATCAAACCTACATAACATAGTAATGCAACACCCGACTGAATCATTCATGCCCGGGATCTTAGATTCAGAAGAAAAGAAGAAGCTGGCTGCCATTAAACAAGAAGTCTCAAATGTTCTTCTATAACCAGAAAACCAGAGGTTGGATTAAAGCTTTACAATAGGGAGCTATGCTCTACCATCGATAGATTACAAAATGGCAAAATTGCTTACATATACTCAAATAAAAACCACAACAGCGAAACCGAGACACTGTATTAAAAACATTGCGTCTGCATGTCCACTGACAATCTGCACATGCAGTCTCTGAACGATCGTGCACTTATGACAGACGCAATCGAACTCCTAACAGTCATGTGGATGAACTGACGTGCTTTTAATTTGTCGTCGGACTTTCCATTTATGGCGGAGACGATGTCTAACCACCACCAACTACCTCAATAACTACTTCCTTGGGATTGAGAACAGCCTGGCCAACTCTGCACTTTTGAGGCGTGGAGGTCTTCTCGCGCTACCACCTGGATCGACTGATCAGCCTGATGGATAAGATGTGGAGGCCAGTGCGAAGGTTGGGGCGCATAATTGGAAATAGTGGATGGGCGGAAGTGACATGGAATGCGGGGCTCAAGTGGATAAGGAGTAGAGACGGCCCTATAGATGGAGGCGATTAAGAGAGAAAGAGAGACACATGGCAGGAGGTGAGTGGGTGATGAGATGGAAAGGGGCCATGTGGACGGGAGGAAGAGGGTTGTGGCACCTGATGACGAGGCAAAGTGCCATGGGAAAATAACAGGGAAGCTGCAAGGCGGCGGGCCGGAAGGAAGGAGGAAAGATGAGTTGGAGGATGACGGGGAGAACACCTGGCAGGAGGTGACAGGTGGAAACGAGAAAAAAGGGGAAAAAGGGATGGGACAGGATGGCGCTGAGTGGAAGGCGTACGGTGGAAGGTGGAGGATATTGGAGACGTGACAATGTGGGGCCTACCGAGAGTCGCCAATTCCGGACCCCCCCCCCTTTGTTAAAGGTAGAATGGCAAGGGGGGTCCGGAATCCAACCCTGACTGCAGATCTGGGTGCTCTGATCTAGGCCGTTGAGAGATGTGCGTCCAATTCCGGACCCCCCCCAGCTTAAAGGTAGAATGGCGAGGGGGGTCCGGAAACCAATCCTGACCGCAGATCTAGGCGCGCGGATTCTAGCCGCCCAGATTTGCTCGCCACTTATGCAAATGCGCAGTTGCGCCCCAACTTAGGATAAGTGGGTTTTTACTCCACTGCTTGCCCTCTTTTTGCCAAAGGGGGGTGCCCTTTAGGAAAAATACCCCTCTTACATGTTTAGGTGCTAACATTAAGCTCCATGGGGGATAGAGTCGTCCCTGTGATGCTCTAAGGACTTTTTTGCAGTTCAAGTGCTTTACTGTTGGGCTATGGAGTCATTTATTAAGTCGAAAATAGAAAACAATATTTACAAAATAGAGGAGCCGTCTCTGACTCAGAGAAAACATTTTTTCAAGAAATGCCCATTAACTGGGCCATTAAAAACTTCTTTGCCTTCCAAATCCTGCAACCTGTAAGCGTTGTTTGAGAATACTTCAGAGATTTTGAAAGGCCCAATCCATAGGGCATCAAACTTATTGTGTTTGCCTCTATCCTGCCTGGGAGCATCCCACTTGAGCACCAGGTCGCCCAGCTCGAAATCCTTTTTCCTGATCTTCCTGTCAAAGGCTTGCTTGATCTTCTGCTTATGACTCTAGGCCATGTTCATTACCTGCTCCGTGATCTGTTGCACCTCCACCATTTGATGAATCCTTCTGACCATATGGTCAGGCTCTCCTTCAAGGTCCTGAAAGAATTTTGCCACAGATACAGTGAGCTGAGTGGGAAAAACAGCCTCTGTCCCATAAATGAGTTGGAAAGGTTGGGTGTTCAGGGGCCTTTTGGTGGTCACTCAATCAGCCCATAGAGCAAATTTGAGTTTTGAATCCCAAGCCCTTTTATTGTTTTCCAATAATTTTTTAATGATCTTGACCAAGCTTTTATTAGAAGACTCCGCCAATCCATTTCCTTGAGGATAATAGGGAGTGGAGTGAATTAGTGAAATCTCAAACTGTTCACAGAACTTAACAAGAGGCTCAGACCCGAAAGAAGCGGCGTTATCGGTGACAATTCTATTGGGGCAGCCAAATCTGGCTATGATGTCCTCTAGGAAGCGGATAATTACTTTGTGTGAAGTACTCCTGGTGGGGACAGCTTCTATCCATTTGGTGAAATAGTCTGTCACAGTTAGGATCCATCTGTGTTGGCCACTTGAGGGAGGATGAATTTCTCCAATGAAGTCCAATCCCCATTGCTGAAAGGGTGTCGAAACTACTACAGGCTTTAGTGGCAGAGATTTGAGCTGCTGCTTTTCTGATTTTGAGCTGCTACTTTTCTTCCTCACTGGGACCAAATTGGCCACCCATTCGGAGTAGCTTAAGGGGACAATGGTTCGGGCATCTAACAACTTCTTCACCTCTCTTTCCATGACAGGCAACAACACATGATTTATCTGTCTTAGCTTTTGCCTAAATGGTTTGGCTTCTTCCTTCATTGGGATCGTGTGTTCAATGACAGATGTGTCATATGTCTTGAGGTCTTCATAGGTCCATGCAAACACGTCAACAAATTCTCTTAACAATTCAGTGTATTTGGCCCTCTGCTCTTGAGTCGGGCTGTTTGACAGCTTGATGAACTTAGGCTCCTCTTGTGTGCCAATGTTGCACTCAGATGTACCAACATCCCCTCCCGAAATATTACCTTTTACTGCCACATCATTCCCATCGAACAGTCTTTCTAAAGGGACTAGTCCCCTTGGAATGTGATTGTTGGGCAACTGAACAATATGGTGATTAACAATTTTATTTAAGAATACCTCAGAGTGAGGGTCGCCTTAGGGATCAGGGTCCTGATCAATGTGAAATGCGGAAAACTCATCGACGCACTGAAGAAATTTTTCGATTTCAAGGTCGTCTTCGAATACCTTCCAATGCTTTACATTATCCGGGATGGATGGCCTGTATCTTATCTCGACCCCACAATTGATCTTTAGCGGCAGAGGGATCTTGAACAGACTAGCTGAGACCGCTAAGGAATCGGCCGAAGCATTATCCTCCCTTGGGACAAAAGAAATGTTGAAAGCTGAGAAGAAATTATCAATCAAGTCCCATACCTCGTTCCTGTAACTTCTGAGCTGAGGATGCTTGGCCTGATAGACATCCCTGACTTGTTGGATTATCAATTCAGCATCTCCGAACATTGCCATCTCCCTTATTCCCATTTCTTTTGCAGTCCTTATGCCCAGAACAAGAGCTTTATACTCTGCCACATCATTGGTAGTTTCAAATTCCAACTTGTATGACAGGGATATGGTCTCTTGACGAGGTGACATGAAAACCACTCCAGTGCCAGCGCCTATACTGGAAGAAGCTCCATCAGAGAATATCTTCCAAACATAGGTGGTTGGAGGAAGTATCTCCTGATTAAAAATGGGTTTCTTTCTGATCTGTAAAGGGGCATCAGGAGTTTCAGTGATTTGCAATAAACTAGACCCCAAATCAGTGTCAAGTGCAAAGATGGGATGATTGGTGGGATTTGCTTCATCACTGACAATGTAGGCTAGCTGAGCCTCTCTGTACAACCTCCTGTGTTCCCCTCCAAAGACTGGAATGGTGGCATATGTGAGATCCATCTGTAATGTTCCTCCAAGTTTTTTAATCCAAGACCTAGACAACAACATGCCAAACTTGGGGGGAACATCAGCTACTACATTGTCCATGACCACACTCTTCATTGGCAGCTGAAATAAAGAGACCACCAAGTCTTTGATGAATCTAAGACATTGCACCCTCCTTGAATCAAAAGAGTACAAATCATGATAATCCTTTGTCACTTCCAGTCCCAACTCTTCCATAACTATTTTGGGCATAAGGTTGTGGGAAGCTCTTGAATCCATGAGGCAATTATGCAACACTTTATCATGTATGTTCAGGGAGGTGTAGAAGGGAGGGGATGAATCATCTCTGTCTTCCACCATGGGACCTAGGATGACCGCTGGCTTTTCATCTTGAAGGTTCACTGAGTCAGAGGAAGGTTGGGGGGACTCAGATTGTAGCAGTTTGGAGAGGGACCTTTTGAAGTCTTCATTTTTAACTAGCTCTGAGAGGGGGACGAGAATTATGATCTTTTGAATTTCATGCTCAAAATTAAAGGAGGAAATAGGCTTAGGAGCTTCCCTTACCTCAGAGACAGGTTCTTTGACTGCTGGTGAAGCATTCTGAGTTTTCTTTTCTTTAGTAGTGGTTGCTACAGATTTAGTAGGCCTTTCTGCTATGAGGGGCTGATCTTGGCTGTCAAAGTTTCCTTCTTTCTTCTTTGACCTGAGAGGGTATATGCTAGAGGTGTTGTTGGCCTTTTCTCCTTTACCTAACTCATTGATTTGAATGTTCATAAGGGATTCTTGATATGCAGACTGAGTCAAATGGGGAAAAGGGGAAGTTTCTTCAATACAATGAATTTCAGGATCAAGCTCATCTATCTCCTCTCCTTCCTCGTGAGCAACTAGGTTATTTTGGAGGGGGGTTTGAATCCTTTGATCTTCTCTATCTTTCCCCCTTTGTTCCGTTGGGAAGGCCTGAGGCACATTGTTGTTAGGTCTCCTGAAACCTCTATTATCAACATTCTGGGAATTTTTGTACATGGGCTTCCCTTCTAACTCCCACCTTTCCATCCTAACCGAGAGAGATTTTAGCATTCTAGTTACCTCGTTCGACTGTAGGGGAAGGGGAGAGGAATGGGATGGGGAGGCTTCAGGCCTTTTGCTAGATATATCTCTGTTAGCCTTACCCCTGAGTCGGTTAACAACTAATATGTTAGATTCTACTTCCATGGCCGCATCCTGTATGTGAGCCAGAGTAGTGGTTCTTCTCTCTCTCAATAGTAGGTAGAAATCGGGATCAAAAGTGCTAGCATAAGTGATCTTAGCAGACGCTTCTGAGGGCTTTATCTCAACGGGGATTTTATTATACATCTTATTGAATCTCTTAGAGAAGTCAGAGACATACTCTCCTTCTTTTCTCTTCAGGGACCCGAACTCTGTCATGTAATACATGAGGTCTTTTTTGTCTCCCCATTGTCTCAGAAAGGCGTTATCCAAAGCCTCAATCCCATCTATAGATCCAGGAGGCAGGGCTCTAAACCATTTCCTAGCTTCACCTTCAAGGCTATGGACAAAGATTCTCATCCATACGTCTGCATGCATGATAACATGATCATCTGTGAAGCTGTAAAAGGCTTCCAGGTGTTCTTCTGCAGCTATGTCCCCTTTGCCTGTGAACTTGGGTAGCTGCTTAAGGTATCCATCTGCTGGAAGGGCATTGAGAGGTTGTGGTAATACAAGGGGAGCATACCTAGCAACTATTATGGCCTCCATTATGATCATGGGGGGATTAACTCCTGCCATGGGAATATTAGGTGGAGGAGAACTTGGAGGAGAAGGGGTGTGAACAGGGGATACCGGAAATGAGCTTCATGGAAGAAAGGGAAACAATGGGGAATACAGAGAGAGAGCTAAGGGACCTGAATGGGCAGACGCTTCTCTCTGTGCAGTAACAGTAACAAGAGGAGGGGTGGTGAAACCTTCTGCGGTCCGAGGTCTGTGCCAAGGTATAGCTTCAGGGGAGAGGGGAGTGACAAGGATTTCTCCTTCTAATGCTAGACCAGGAGGGGAAAACTCAGCAGGAACACTCCCGAAATTCAGGAAACGGGAAACCTCGGAAACAGGTTTGCTAGGAAACTGAGAAGAAGAAAATGGAGTTTCTATGGAAAGAAGTGGCGAATTATCAGAGGCCTTCCCTTTTCTGATAATCACCTCCGGATCCACTTCAGGCATGGCTAGAGGCAGCTAAGGATGGGACCTCATGTGTCTACTGTTGGAAGCCACAACTAATCACAACATGTTCGTCGCAGTGGAGTCGTCACAATGGAGTCGCCAGGTGCATAGTAGCAATCTTCAATGGCTCTGATGCCTGATACACCTTCAGAATCATAAGCTCAATGTCGTTCAATCCCAGGGAAGATTTTCAACTTCGTCCCCGACAACGACACCAGAAATGTTGGCGACGGAAGTCACTCCTGGATTGCAGCAGGAGCAGAGCCCGACGCCCATCAGTTTATGTCACGTTTTTTTTATAAAGGGGTGATCATATGGAAGTAAACTCGGAACAATATCGTTCTAACTCATAAAACTGGGTTGGAACAACAGTGACACATGAGGTCTTGACCTAACTTAAGCCAGTAATAATGATAGTGGTGAGTATTTGGAGGGAAATGAGGAGAAATAAAGTCTGCTCTGGACGTCCGGTCTTCCAGTAGTTCTCATAGAAGAGGAAAAGTCTCAGCTATGAGATCCTCTCAGAGCTGAATAAACTTCAAAATGAACCTAAGAAGATTGTAGAACTGATGAAATCAAACCTACATAACATAGTAATGCAACACCCGACTGAATCATTCATGCCCGAGATCTTAGATTCAGAGGAAAAGAGGAAAAGAAGAAGTTGGTTGCCATTAAACAAGAAGTCTCAAATGTTCTTCTATAACCAGAAAACCAGAGGTTGGATTAAAGCTCTACAATCGGGAGCTATTCTCTACCATCGATAGATTACAAAATGGCAAAATTGCCTACATATACTCAAAGAAAAACCACAACAGCAAAACCGAGACACTGTATTAAAAACATTGCGTCTGCATGTCCATTGACAATCTGCACATGCAGTCTCTGAACGATCGTGCACTTATGACAGACGCAATCGAACTCCTGACAGTACTACAGATGAACCAACGTGCTTTTAATTCGTCATCGGACTTTCCATTTATGGCGGAGACGATGTCTAACCACCACCAACTACCTCAATAACTGCTTCCTTGGGATTGAGAACAGCCTGGCCAACTCTGCACTTTTGAGGCGTGGAGGTCTTCTCGCACTGCCACCTGGATCAGTTGATCAGCCTGATGGATAAGACGTGGAGGCCAGTGCAAAGGCTGGGGCGCATAATTGGAAATAGTGGATGGGCGGAAGTGACATGGAACGTGGGGCTCGAGTGGATAAGGAGTAGAGACGACCCTATAGATGGAGGCAACTAAGAGAGAAAGAGAGACACATGGCAGGAGGTGAGTGGGTGATGAGATGGAAAGGGGCCATGTGGATGAGAGGAAGAGGGTTGTGGCACCTGATGACGAGGCAAAGTGCCATGGGAAAATGACAGGGAAGCTGCAAGGCGACGAGCTCGAAGGAAGGAGGAAAGATGAGTTGGAGGATGAGGGGGAGAACACCTGGCAGGAGGTGACAGATGGAAACGAGAAAAAAGGGGAAAAAGGGATGGGCCAGGATGGCACTGCATGGAAGGCGTACGGTGGAAGGTGGAGGATATTGGAGATGTGACAATGTGGGGCCCGCCGAGAGCCGCCAATTCCGGACCCCCCCCCCCCCCCNAG
Organism: Picea engelmannii; assembly: GCA_009831015.1. Classification (NCBI taxonomy): domain Eukaryota; kingdom Viridiplantae; phylum Streptophyta; class Pinopsida; order Pinales; family Pinaceae; genus Picea; species Picea engelmannii. The sequence goes on from ML777611.1 coordinate 278,126, forward strand.
AATCCAACCCTGACCGCAGATCTGGGCGCTCTGGTCTAGGCCGTTGAGAGATGCGCGACCAATTCCGGACCCCCCCCCCGCTTAAAGGTAGAATGGCGAGGGGGGTCCGGAAACCAATCCTGACCGCAGATCTGGGCGCGCGGATTCTGGTCACCCAGATTTGCTCGCCACTCATGCAAATGCGCAGTTGCGCCCCAACTTAGGATAAGTGGGTTTTTACTCCGCTGCTTGCCCTCTTTTCGCCAATGGGGGCTGCCCTTTAGGAAAAATACCCCTCTTACATGTTTAGGTGCTAACACCACCGTAGTGGGATAGGAGGCATACCTTGTTATATTAGAAAGAGCATTTCTCCTCACATTCAACTTCATAAGATTGACCCTCTTAATCAATACATTTGGATAGAAATTTCAGACACCAATGCTAAGAAGATGTATATAGCAATTTGTTATTTTGCACCTATTAATTCT
>ML777611.1:279607-299595 GCA_009831015.1 Picea engelmannii
GTTGTTTTGTTGACTTTAGAAAAGATTTTGACATGGTTCCTAGGAAAAAACTTTGGAATAGGTTGGAAGAGATAAAAGTGCCTCTCAAGTTGATGGCTGCTGCAACAAGGATGTATGAGAACGTTATTGCTAAGTTTAAAAACACTGAGGGCTGGTCAAAAGAGATTAATTGCAATATCAGAGTCAAACAAGGTTGTCCCTTGTCCCCTACCCTTTTTGGCATATACATTGACAAGTTAGAAGAATGCTTGGAAAAAACAGGTTGTGTCGGCCCTACTCTCACTGGTATAGTCATCAATCTTCTTCTTTATGGCGATGATATCGTTCTTATGGCAAGGAGTCCCCATGATCTTGAAAACCAACTAAGAATCCTCAAAGATTTTTGATCCAATATGGGTATGACTGTTAATACTGATAAGACTAAGGTCATGATTATTAAATCCAATAAGATCTCTTATGATACCTTTGTATATGACAACGACAACTTGGTGGAAGTGACTTCATACAAATATCTTGGAATTGATATTCACCACAAACTCAATTGGAATTATAACATTGAGAAAATGATTATTGGGGGATGGAAAGCTTATTATGGGCTTGAAAACAATTGTAAATCAAACGATCTTTGGAGTTGGGATAAGAAGAAACTCCTCTTTGAGACTTTTGTTACACCTGTTATTCTTTATGGATGTGAAGTATGGGGATGTAGTATCTCTCTTGAATCCCAGAGAAAGATAGAGCATATACAAAAGAATTTTATAACCTATAATCTCAAAATGAAAGGAAATACGCCCTATCCCATCCTCCTCTTAGAAACAAGCCTCTCTCCCATTGAAAGCACACACACACATATATATATATGTTCCAAATAAAAACCATAAAACAAAAAAAAACATATATATATATATAATAAAGTATTTTTATAAGGAGAAATGATGAGTAAGTAGTTTTTTAACCCGCAAAATTTATAGATTACTAATTTTACTTCACTTTCATGATAATTGTTTTCCATAATAATGCTCAATTAAAAAAACAATTAAATAGACTCAATAATAATAATGATAAAAAAATAAAATTATATCCACATATAAATATAATTATGAAAAGTACATAAATTCAAAAAAGTCAAACAAAATCGTGTAATAAATATAATAACTATTATATAAATAGATATAAAGATTAATATATAAAGAATATATAAATATAAGACAATATACTAATTACAAATAAGTATAAAAAGTAATATATATATATACCAAACCAGCATAGTTTCATTTTAATTCTTCTCTAAGTTTGACATTATAAAATTAAGTTTAAGTTTGACATTATAAAAGAGATTTTCACTTTTAGAAATTTAATCCTTCTTAAAATTTGATAAACTTAGAGATAAGATGAATCTTTATTATTAATTTATGTTTTAAAATTTTACTTCTATTTTTTTAATCACTTAAAAAAATTACATATAAACTTTTTAAAATTCTACTTCTAAATTTTTAATAACCTAAAAAATTACAAATAAATATAAAAATAACAAATAAGTATAAAAAGTAATATATAAAAACTATATATTAATTAGAAAGACAAATATATATATACTTAAACCAAACCATCATAATTTCATTTTAATTTTTCTTTAAGTTTGACATTACAAAATAGATTTGCACTTTTAGAAATTTAATCCTTCTTAAAATTTGATAAATTTGATACATTCAGACGTAAGATGAATCTCTACTCTTGATTGGATTGATGTTTTAAAATTTTACTTCTAATTTTTTTAATCACCTAAAAAATTACATATAAACTTTTTAAAATTCTACTTCTAATTTTTTAATAACCTAAAAAAATTGCATATAAACTTTTTCACGCTTATAAAAAAATAATAAATAAAAATAAATTTACTGTAAACGTTTTGGCGCTTTGAAATTTAAAAAAATATAAAAAGGTGAGAAATATAAAAAAATATAAAAAATATAAAAATATTAAAAAATAAAACGAGTATCACCTACATTTCTTCTCATCTGAACATCAATCATGCCTTTCTTTATCTTATCTTCCACGGTGGAAGAAAACAAACCTGCCTTTCTTTATATTGTCTTCCACGGTGGAAGAAAACAAACGTTTAATTATATTTATTTATTTTTCATTCTATTGCATGCAGTATTTTATGTAATTTACAGCTTAAAAGTTGATGTATTTTATGTAATTTACAGCTTAAAATTGCGGATAACAGTGTAAGATGACACAGGAGTAGGGTTTACGAGTTAGGGTTTAAGAGGCGGTTAACACTGGAGTAGGGTTTAAGATGCTGTTTTGGAGCTCCCACGACAATCCGACACGAAGCAGCATGCGAATCAGCTACAATCCCTCAATTCCCTAATAACAATAACCAACAACAAAAAGACACGAAGATCAAATTTCTAAGGTAGTGGGTGTTGGGTAATTGTATTGTATTGAATGGTTTTGCCTGGCAAAGGTGGCCCCTATGCCCTTGCCAGAACGTTCTATGCGGTTTGTTGCCCCTAAATCGAACACCCCACCTCCTCTATATAATAAGATTAAGCAGGCCGCTTTCCTTCCATTTCAATCGAGGATCTGAATGTCAGGGACCCAGAAATTCGTCCGCATTCTTATCTGCTACACTCCTCCTTCAACCAGGGTCACTTCTCTCTTGGTTTCGAAACGCCGACCTCCTCTAGCTGCTGCTCAGTCCCGCGCCTCCCATATCTCTACCTTGCACGACGCAATGGCTTCGTCGTCAAATGTTCAGGTTAGTGCACGCTAAATCAGACAGATCAATTTAAAAATAAAAATAAAGAAAGAAGAAGAAACTTTATTATGCTAGAGACCCTTTAGTTAGTTGCCCTATTCGAGAACATATAAGATCAAAGACAAGTTATCCTCCCCTTCACGCGATTTGAACTCGTGATGTCTGATATCCATTGATGGAATACGGAATAATTGATGGTTCAATCAGCAGGATAATTTAATCCATGTGAATATTTTGCCCTGGGGTCAGTTCATTCATTCCAAGAATTATCCAACGTTATTATGCCCAATTTATATCTGTCATTTGTGTTTTACCTCAGTCGGAGCATCGTTGTACTCTCTTATTGTTATCATGTGTTTGAAATTGTCCTTTTGGTAGCGTATATGATCCAATTTCTGTAAAGCCCTCGTCTCTTGGCGAGCATGATATGTATCATTTTGTAGAGCACATACATACATCCAATTTCTTCAAAGGCTTTGTCTCTTGGTGAGCATTATCCACCCGTCGGGAATGTCATGATTGGTGTGTACGGCCTGCTCAGAATGGTTTGTATGTACTATCTTGGAACCATGGTTGGCAAGCATTCCATACAGTCCATTTCACAGTTCTACCCCGGTGTCCATCATGGTTGTGGGCAGGCGGTACACATAAATCATGGTAATTTTTTGAGGGGTGGATAATGCTTCTCTTGTCTCTTCGCCTTAAGTTTATATTTTCCAATTTTAGTTAGATTTAGAGTTTCTATCATTCTGTGAAAGTTCATGTTAATAAATTGAAACATGGTCTCGCACTCCTGTTTGTATGTGTGTGTCTGCATGCCCCCTAGACATCTCAACTAGATACACTATAAAGGCAGGCATCCTACGGATTGAATTGATTATTCTTAGTTTTAACCCTGATCCTGTTAAGGTTATACCGATCTGATCCATCAAAGTTGCAAAATAAATTTGGAACTGTAAGGATTGCCGAGGCTGCTTCATGCCAAGCAGCAGAATGCTGATATGTACATGAGCCATTAAGAGCCTGTGATTTCCATATGCAAACCGGACACTATCAAGGAACAAAATCGTTCCCAGAAACAAGCTAAAGGTGCATAACAGTCCTAAAAGGATTGTGTTTTTAAGGTCTATAATTTTATGCTAATTCGTATCAAATATTATTCCTGCAATAGTCACCTCAGTTTATATGTTTCCTCTAATTGTCACAGAACGAAGTGGAATTTAAAATGTTTTTGTATTCTTATAATGTGCTATATTAGTAGCCTATTCAAAGCATTGACCGCAAGGCGGTAAGGCGACACTCTGTAAATGTGAACTTTCTGAAGAATTTTATGCTCATGCTAATCCCTAATCTTAGCCTATTCTTAAATTCCTTGGTTTCTTTATTAGGTTATTATTTTCAATAAATACCTTTTTTTCCTTATGTGTACGTGTTTTTGTGTTTCATGTACTTTCTGCAACTTTTTAGAGTGCCATGTTTTATATATTGGAGTATGTTTTTTAAACATATTTTGTGACTACGGTTTCTGCAGATTTATATAATGGATGAGTAAAATTAATGGTTCACATTTTCTTGTCATGCAAGGGTAAGGAGGAATGCTAACTTTATGCTAATAAATGTGTGTATAGGGGACGGGGGGCACGAAAAATCTTATGTGGAAAGAGAAGCCAAAAATTAATGTGCAGACATCTGCAAGTGTGACTGCTAATGCTGGAAACAGAGCTTCTAGTGGATCAGCTGATGACTTCAGGGGTGCAAAATCTGCTGTACAATCTTCATCAGTTAATATTGCTTCTGATGTATCAGTAAACCTCGTTGCTGGGAGAGCTCAGCCTGGGCAGAAATTTATACCAGTTGAGTCTTCTGTTGGTGGCATTGGAAGTTCCTTTGATTCAAAGTTGTCTGGTTTGAAAACTAGTGTTGGTGGCAGACCATCCATTGGACCTGATTCACCAAGGAAACTTGTTGGAAAAGGTCAGACTGGACAGAAAACTCTTTGGGTTGCGAAGGGATATGCAACCTACAGTGGTGGTAATAATGGGGAACAAGGAAGGCCATCAATGGCAGCTATGGGTGAAAGCTCAAGTTCTAATAGCATTAGTGCCCCAGAAGTTGGGGCAAAGCCATTGTCAGCAACTTTTGGGCAGAATGTGGACACTGTATTGAACAGCAATCAGATGGTTGAAGATGGGCAGTCATTGAAGGGCCCTGTTGTGGGAGATTTTGTAGTAGACAAGCGGGCTTTTGCTTGTTCTCAAATTCGTGCTACTTTCTATCCCAAGTTTGAAAATGAGAAATCTGACCAAGAGGTAAGTTTGCTTCTATTTTTACAATTCTAAGATCACTATTGGAACATTTGATCCTTTTAAACAAGGTTAATGGCAGAAAATGTCCTAACAGTTTGTATATGGTTGTGGAACTGCATGCTTGCCATGGAATGTCCCTCTTATACACTATGAACTGTTTGCATGTGGTTGTGGAGAAAGGGCTAATTACAAAAGGGCATTGTGGCTGAATACATGAAGTATCATAATTGAGGTTTTGTTTTATATATTCTCTATTCTACCCTACTGAAAGCTTCCCAGGTGAAATTAGTAATGCTCTCTCAAGAATAAGCAGTCCTGAAATGCATAATTGATCTGGAAGTGTGTCTTTTACGAGGCAAAGATCCCACAAGTTATGTAGCCATAATGTGCCTTGGGGTTCTGGCTTGCCTTGGCTTATTCATCTAATGGGGATGTGGCAACCATAAAAAATCATTCATGAAAGTCAGAGCATTTCACTGTTATGGTAGAAAAGCAAGTGGTTGGCTTCATCTTTTAAACATGGCCTTATAGTTTCTTGTCCAATCTCTGGAGGGAGTGGTAGGCCCTATGAAGAAACCTTTCTCTACCATTCTCTTTATATAAATGCTGAAAGTTTGAGAAGTCTTCCTTTGTATAAGTTTTATTCCTCCATTGTCTTAGTTTGCAAATTATTTATTGCATTTGAAGAAGAGCTCACTGTGAGATGCCAATCTGATAGCTGTGAGATGCCAATCTGATAGCACAGAGTAAACTAGGAGAACAATGAAGATTACAAATTTCCCCAAAGAAGAAAAAATTGCAGCACATGTTGCCCACAATACACAAAAGATAATCTTAAAGCTGGCCCCTTACTTTTGAAGAGATGATATAACTTATCTCACAGGATCCCTCTAACATAATCGACGTGTGAATTTTTTTAAACAGAAAACGGAAACGATGAATGCTTAAAATTCTTTTTGGTGGTATTATTTATGTACTAGTGAATATGAACTTATTTGAATGTAAGCTGTAAGGAGTTGATAAATTCAATTAGAGCTCATGGTTAGCATCTTTTATCTAAAGAACTCTGTGAAGTTGTGTTTTTGAGTTGATATGTATGGCAGGAAAAGGAAATCATCTGGTTGATGTGCTAAGTGCTTGGGACCAACCTTAGTTCCAAAGGTTTAAAATTGAGAGGATAAAAACCACACTAGTCAGATTCTCATGAGAAAATTATACTTTGACACTGTGTTTGGGTTTGTAAATTTGGAGAAAAACATGGTTGTTTTTGACATAGGATGAATCTTATTCGCTTGCCTGTTCTTAAGTATGCCTACATTGTTTCCTAATGCCTAGATCGTGTGCTGCATCCCTAAATCCTAAATGGGACACCACTTGCATAAACTGGAAATAGCAGAACATAAACAGAAATAAACAGATAGCCCATGATAAATAGCACACCTGAGGGTTGGATAGCACCTGCTAATCCAGATAACAGAGGAAGACATCTCCATGAATAACAACTTGAAGCTGGTTGTTATATTGATAAAGATGATGAGATACATAAGATAGGAGGTAACCCCTATTTATAACAATTAAGTCACATGACACTGGGACTCAAGACATGTTAGACATAGGGATATGAGTATCCGACATGGGACATGTTGGCCCCTGGGATGCGACATGGGGGACACATTATATATATATATATATATATATATATACACACACACACACACACATATATATTACAAATACAAAAATAAAATCTAGACATAAAGATCCAATTTTTTTAGAACATTTACAAAAGATTGATATAAATAGTTACTGCATCAAACACACAGGAAATTAGAGTATTCAAGAATCAATACACAAAAAATAGAGGTTTTGAAGTTAGAACCATAAATTGTTACTTTTTCATTGAGTCATTTGATGTCATCAAAATCAAAATGTATTACATAGATATTGATACTATAGTTGGGAATGCTGTTGGAAAATACAAAATAGGGTATATACTAGATACAACGGATATTTTCTTTCTTGAGCTCGGTGTCTTGCTGTAGCATGGTTATTAGGGCTACCTTTGGTATCTTGTGGTGTTGATCTCCCAAAATAATAATGACACTATGGGGCCTAGACTCGTAAGCATCATGACGCTCCACATATGGTTGTCCTAAAAGAACATCACAAACTTCCAGTGGGGTAACATCACATAGTACCTCATCTTTGAATGGCTTGATGTTATAGTGCAAGGGACATTGTTCATTGACATGGATGTCTCCTTCCTGGCTCAACCAACTGATGGTGTATGGTTGGGGGTGAAATGCCATCGGTAGCTTCAACTTCTTGATGACCTTTGTTGAGATCAAGTTGCTTTGGCTATCACTATCAATATTGAAATATAGTGGAGTTCCCTCCACCAACATCTATGAGTGAAAGAGGCGCTCGCCTTTCTTAGGCTCCTCTAATCCCTTTGGTTGGACCTTTGTAGTAGTTATGATAAAACTGGATTTCGTGTCAATGATCTGTTTTTCCTTATTCGACTCAGAATCAGAGGCCCAACCAAAATTAGATTTTGAGGCTTTTAGCTCAGCCAACAATGATTGTTTGGAACGACATTTGTTAGCGTTGTGCCAAGGGATTTTGTGGATCTTACACCACTTTTCAGTGCTCTTCTTCAACTTCTTGTTACTCTTCTTTGCATGTGGCTTGGACTAGTTGTTTTGAGGTTGGTTATCCTTGCTTTGTCCTTTGTTTTGCTAGTTAGGGCCGCCTTTACCATTGTTTTGTTGTGGATGATTTCCATATGAAACTCTCTTACCATTCTGCTGAAACTTTTGCTCAATCTCAACAACATTTCGGTAAGCAACCCCTAGTGAAGAGATGTCCAAAACATTGCATTTTAGTTTGGATGTACTTGTGTAGGCCCTTTTGGTGTTTTAGAATCAAATGCCCTTGCAATCCTTGATATCGAACTTTGAACACAAGGTATGAAAGGTATTAGTGTACTCTGGCACTGCTTGGTCTTTCTTCTAATGCAAAGTTGTCCATCTTATGCAATGGTCATCGTAGTTGCCAACAAGGTAGAATTTCTCCTTGAGGGCATCATCAAAGGTCCCCCTAACTAGATTTTGTCCGAAATGCTTCAGAGTCATCTTTGGCATGTTGCACACAATAAGTGTTCCACCAATATTTGACACGGGGAATGGACTTAAAGAGCGTGAAGGCGATCTTCTCATTGTTAGAAATTTTTTGAACATAGTAATAACCCTTTAGTAGACCTAACCATTTCTCTAAAGCATTTGCATCTATCTTGCCTTCAAACAAAGGAATGCCAAAGCTAACTTGTACCTTGAAGGACTTTGTACCTTACAAGTGACTACTTGTTGAAAGTGCCTTCGTTGCTATTGAGAGTTGTTAGAGGATATAGGCGAATTTATCCATCATCTCATTACTTTGTTGCGTGACGACTTACTCGAGCAACATCTTGATAGGATCTCTTACTTCGTCGTTTATCTTTTTGTTCGCCATGGGAGGTCGTTGGGTTGACGAGGGAAGTCTTCACTAGGTTCGGTTAGTTTGAGGCCCAACTCCTTGTACCTTGACCTCGTTGGAGTCATACACGGAAAACCAACAAAGAGTAGATTACTTTGATATGACTGATTCACACTATGTTGAGAATGAAATGAAGATAGCAATAACAAGCAAAATAACACAAAATTATTGCAAAGAGAACAATTATACAATGAAATCCAAACTCTATTAATGAATGAAATAGTGAAAACACTGCAATATGCAAAACAATACAAATTGGCTAGAATGGTGGTAGCTTATCTCTAAGAAGGGATGTGTTGGGTATGCTCATTCGCAAAAAGCCAATCACAAGAGATTGAAATTGCCGTTTAACATAAAGTTTAAAACCCTAAGATCCAAAACCCGAACCCTAGGAGATGAGGTGCCAAAAAGAATGCAGGCCCCATGGAGCCTAGTTGATACAACAACTTTTTAAAGTAACAACTTTTTCATACAAACTCTATTTGAGGTGTTTCTTGTACCATTACAACACTTATTCTATGTTCTATGTGTTTGGATGATGTGGCAATCGAAGTTTGCCAAGCTATGTCAATTGCCAAATGCATGGGAAGTGCTTGAAAAATGTGCTAAGAGTTTGGAACCTGCAAAATTGATGTAAAACTAGCAAGATGTAGGACCGTTTTTGAGTTGGTGGCCGATTTTGGTGGCCCCCTGTTTCCACTTGGTTCACATAACTAATCCTCTCTCTCCTACTATGTAATGAGACATTGTATCACTCAATAATGCATTAATCTATTCACGGACTTGTCGCCTGAGATCTTGGGACAACTCACATAGCACCAATAGATAGGATACCTCCTCTCGATCTTGGCTATGGGTTACAGCTTCCAAACAAGAAGACATTTCTTTGACCATTTCTCAGACCAGATCTTCCTATGCTTCCAGATCCTTCAACCAGTCATCTATTAGGTGTCTCTTCCCTGCGGTCTAGGATGTTAGGAGAGATAGCATCAGGGGGTGTTGATTGCCACTTAGGTGAGATAGACCCCCTCTTGAGATCTGGTGCTTCTGGTCTTTAGCTCTCCACAGTTCTTGCAAGTATCTGCATTATCGAATTGTTTGCCTGCTCCATGATGTTAGACTTTAGATCTTTTTCAACATAGATGAGATCTGGTAATATCATGATTTTCTAGGAGTGGCCTTTGCACTCCCACTTTGTATTTCACAGTATTGTACTTAGCATTCCCATTGATCTATTTGTGGTTAGTTCTTGGACATCAATATATATTTTTTTAATTTTATATCGTGTGTTCCTGTCTATGCTATTGTGTGTGTAAAATGCAATAGTAATCATGCTTTTCTTCATGCTGAAAGCACTACACCATCATTCCTTTAATAGAATCAATAATCCCCTATCTTTCTAAGCGCTGTTCATACGACTGATTTGCAAGTGTTAGGTGCTGTTCACAATTGCATTCATGCCAGGAAAAGAAATGGCACTGATGAAATTTTGTGAAGTGCTGGTCTCTTATTTATACAAGACTTAACTCAACCAATGGGGATCTATCTCTTATTTATACAAGACTTAACTCAACCAATAGACATGTCACTTGGCACAACAGGGCTGACCTGTACAACTAGAAAATATAATTAAACTTTGACTCAATATTAATTATCTTTACATGGTGGGGCCGACTTGCACCCTTTACAACACAAATTAGGGTTTTACCAAAGTCTTACTCTCTGACAATATAGCAAGGGATCTCACACATCCTCTAGTGCTCTGCCACTAGGGACACGTCCACCTATGCTCAACCACAGGGACGTCACTCTCAACAGATCAACTCAACTAAGTCCATAGGAGTACTATCTGGAGAGCTATCTCAAGTCGACTCAACTAAGTCCATAGGAGTCTGATAGGAGACCATTTCACGTCATCTCAACTCAGTCCAGAGGAGCACGACAAGAGACCACACGTCATCTCAACTCAATCCAGAGGAGTATGACACACCCATCACATGGGCTCTCTCACAGATCGTCTCAACTTAGTCCAAAGGAGAACGACCTGGAGAATGTCTCATGAAGCTGCAATCAACAACACTCCCTCTTAGCTAGGGAGGCATTCTCCACTAGGCCAAGTCTCTCACGGAAGTACTTGAACTTCGTCTTGGCAAGCGGTTGGTGAAGACATCTGCAACTTGCTCGTGTGTAGAAAGGTACTGCACATGTACTGCTTTTCTCTTCACCATATCTTTGATGTAATGGTATTTGATCTCAATGTGTTTCGATTTATTGTGAAACACATGATTCTTGGAGAGCTTCACACAACTCTGGTTATCGCAATGGATAACGGTGGAATCCATCTCATGACCAAATAAGTCTGCAAGGAGCTTGCGAAGCCACACTGCTTCGTGGATTGCCACACATAATGCAATGTACTCTGCTTCTGCGGTATTCAAAGCCACATAAGTTTGTTTCTTGCTGCACCAGGAAACCATGGTAGATCCCAAAGTAAAACAACAATCGAATGTGCTCTTCCGATCCACTGCGCTACCTGCCCAATTTGCATCGACATATCCCTGCAATCTCATGTCTACACCGGAGGCATATCTCAGGCCATAACCAACTGTGCCTCGTAGATATCTCAACACATGCTTCTCTGCTGTCTAGTGTGTCTGTCTCGACCGACTCATAAACTGATTGAGTACACTCACTACATAGCATATATCAGGTTTGGTGTTAACCAGATACATCAATGATCCAATTAGCTGTCTGTAAAGATGTGGATCAATCTCGCCTGAATCAGAAGAAGCCTCGTTCATCTTCTTCAGATTCATCACCATCGGTATAGGCATGGATCTGCAGTCCATCATCCCGAATTTCTTCAATATCTCCACTACATATTTTCCTTGACTCAAGAAAATCTCATCAGTCCTCTGCCATACTTCTAGTCCCAAGAAGTAGTGCATCATACCAAGGTTCTTCATCTCGAATTCATAAGTCAATGCACTCTTGCATTCAACATTAAGACTTTTTGAATCGGTGAGGAATAAGTCATCAACGTATGGGAGCGAAATCAGGCACTCGTCACCAACAATGTGGTAGTATAGGTTTGGATCAGCAACACTCTTGCTGAAGCCCAAACTCATAAAGTGTCCAACAATCATGCTCAAGGTGCTTGCATTAGTCCATACAGGGCTTTCTTCAACCTGCATACATGAGACTCCTTCTCATGTGTCACGAATCCATCTGGCTGCTCGATGTAAGCTTCTTTCTCAATCTCATCACTGAGAAAAGCTGTCTTTACATCCATCTGATGTAGTCTCCAACCTATGGATGCTGCAAGAGCAATAATCATACAGATGGAAGTGTAATGGGCAACAAGAGCAAATGTCTCCTCATAATCTATTCCCTCCACCCTAGAGAATCTTCTAGCCACAAATCTCGCTTTGTACTTCTCGACACTTCAATCAACTGCATGTTTGATCTTATAGGTCCACTTGGAAGTCACTACAAACTTCCCTTTCAGTCTCGGAACAATATCGTAGACATCATTCTTCATGATGGACTGATACTCTTCGGTCATGGCATTTTGCCTAGACTGCTATCTTGCTGCTTCTCCATGACAAGAAGGTTTAGTATCAATGATGTGACTCATCGCTGAAACATAGCTCGAAAATCTCTGTGGTCTCTTGCTCTCTCGGAATGTATCACGAGGAGTTGCATGTCCCTTGGCCTCCTGCAGAGTCTGTCGAGCCCATGTAGGCCTCTCCTGGCCTACTGCCATGTCTCTGGGAACATCAACTAGAGCTACAGGATCAATTGGATCAACTGGATCAATAACTGTCTCCCTCCAAATTGCTGAAGGGGAAGAAGGTACTGTTTCTTCCTTCTTCTCAAATAGTTTGATTCCCTCTGAAGTCTGAAGGATAAACATCTTCCTTTTTCGTTGTTGCTAACCTGGAGACATCCCATGTCTTCCTAGGTCCTCTACTGCCTCTACAGTACTTTGCTGGCCTCTCGTACTAGGATAATAACCAAGATGACCTCCCGTAGGGATAACAATAAAAAATGGCCTCCTGTACTAGGATAATAACCAACCAAAAAATTGGACTCCCGTACCAGGGATCATGGCCCTTCAATAATGAAATAAGAAATCCGGCCTCCCGTACTAGTGTAATAGACAAAAGTCTATGTTGGTATTAAAATGTATTGTAGACGGATGTATTATAATATATATATATATATATATATATAGAATGAATTTAGTGTCCCATGTTACAATGAGGGCCCTGCTTATATAGTAGGTAAGGTGCCCTTTGAACTTTCACATGAAGAGTCGTGTCTCTTTGATAAGACACATCCTTGCATCTTTTCATAATATAATTATATATTATTATGTTTGTTACATTGTCACCCTCTTAACAAATGCTTAGTCCTCAAAGCATAATGAAAAGATATTTTTTTTTAAGCTAAGCCTAAGGTTTTTTTTTTTGGTTTATAATCCTCACCCATCATCGTACGGTTCGAGTCGTACAGAACCGTACGGACGCATCGTATCCTCTAAAATGATTATGCGAACGCAAGCCAACAACCAATTCTCAGGCATATTGATGAATTTTGAAGGCCTGCAACTAAGTAGTCAATGGCGGGTTGAACAATTGTATATTCTGCGTTTCTGATAAGGTTCTGTGGTTGGGCGCCCATGTTAACAAAATTTTGGGCGTCCCTTTCCATTCTAATGATACCAGTCTTTCCATTTTGATGATTGTCAGATGGATAAATTGCAGCTGCATTTGCATCCTCTACGTGTCTGGTTTGTTGCTTGAGGAATTCTAGGTCATCGTCTGTCTTAATAATTTCTTATGTAGCCGACCAATTCTTAGGAACAAAAGGCAATGTATCCTCTACTATAATCGCTTCTACCTCACAATCAATTCCTTCCATTTCCTTTCTCATTATCAGATCGGGTTGCACATCTTCTGGGTGGCACAATTCTTTAACAAAATCTCGATCATATATGAAATAAGACGTGGGAATTGTAACTGGATCCGGCATAAATCTATTTGAAAGTGGGCAGAAAAATTCTTTGGGTATTTCTTCATATTTTTTGCTGCTATGAATCTGTTGACTTGGAGATGGGGTTCTGCTTCGACCATAATTTCGAGATTTAATTGCACTTGCTTCTTTCAAGACATACTTGCATTCAATCTCTTGATCTTCGTTCTCCTTTACATCCCAACAGTCTTCACCACTCTCAAGTTTTTCTGAGGCCTCATGGACTTGGGCTTCGACATTTATGAAACCAGTGACTTTTTGATTTTCCTTGTTCGAATATTCTTCATTGTTGGTTTTCTTTACGCCAATGTCTGCTTCTATTGTAGGTGCCAAATCTGGTGTTTCAAAAACCCTTAGCGATTTTATAATTATTTCTCTCGTTTCTTGTAATAATTTTCATTGAGTTTTGTGGAATTCCAATACTTCATGGAAATATGTGTCCATGACTTTAGGACCTAAGCTTAATGGACGGACTGTGCAGCGATTGACGACCAGAGAGTCAAATAGCTTTGATACCACTGTAATAAACAAAAGTCTATGTTGGTATTAAAATGTATTGTAGACAGATATATATATATATATATATATATATATATATATATATAGAATGAATATAGTGTCCCATGTTACAATGAGGGCCTTGCTTATATAGTAGGCAAGGTACCCTTTGAACTTTTACATGAAGAGTCGTGTCTCTTTGATAAGACACATCCTTACATCTTTTCATAATATAATTATATATTATTATGTTTGTTACAACTAGGATAATAACCAAGATGGCCTCCCATAGGGATAACAACCGAAATGGCCTCCTATACTAGGATAATAACCAACCAAGATGATTTGGACTCCCGTACCAGGGATAATGGTCCAACCCATGAGGGCTCCCATACCAGGGATAATGGTCCAAGCCATGAGGGCTCCCATACCAGGGATAATACCCTTCATTATCAAAAGCAAGCTACTACAGAGTAACGATGAAATCAATTAAGGAAAGTAGTACAAGACTTAACTTAGTATACAATCACGCTCAATTCTTGCTTTTGGTCTTCTCGAGAAAACTGAGATAGAGAAGAACTCCTCATTGTTCTTGCTTGCATTCCTTGACAAATCGAAACACATTGAGATCAAGTACCATTACATCCGAGACATGGTGCAGAGAAAGGCAGTATTGGTGCAGTACCTTCCTACAAATGAGCAGGTTGCTGATGTTCTTACCAAACCCCTTACTAGGACAAAGTTCGAGTACTTCTGTGACAGACTTGGTGTGGTAGAGAATGCCTCCCTCGCTGAGAGGGAGTGTTGATGTTTGCATCTTCTTGAGACATTCTCCAGATCGTACTCCTGTGACTAAGTTGAGTTGATCTGTGATGACACTTATCCGAGAAGGGATAAGTGCGTTTGGGCTTATAGCCTAACGTCCCATGTGGAGAGCACATGAGGACATGTTAAGGGAGTTGATCCTTGACGTCACAGGGAGTTGACCCTAGTGTTTCTAGAGGGTGTAGCCTCTAGAAGTCCACATGGGAGTGCCATGTGTGACCCAGATCGTACTCCTCTATGAATTGAGTTGAGTTGATCTGTGAGGACACTTATTCGAGAAGGGATAAGTGCGTTTGGGCTTATAGCCCAAAGTCCCATGTGGAGAGCACATGAGGACATGTCAAGGGAGTTGACCTTTGACGTCACACACTATGGGAGTTGACCCTAGTGTTTCTAGAGGGTGTAGCCTCTAGAAGTCCACATGGGAGGGCCATGTGTGACAAACATTCTTCAGATCGTACTCCTTTGTGAATTCAATTGAGTTTATCTGTGAGGACACTTAATCGAGAAGGGATAAGTGGGACACTTATTTGAGAAGGGATAAGTGTGTTTGGGCTTATAGCCCAATGTCCCATGTGGAGAGCACATGAGGACATGTCAAGGGAGTTGACCCTTGACGTCACACACTATGAGGAGTTGACCCTAAGTGTTCCTAGAGGGAGTAGCCTCTAGAAGTCCACATGGGAGTGCCATGTGTGACAAACCTTTTGCTACTATGGTGGTTGTGTACCACTGGCGGAGACTGTGTGTCTATGGATAGTAGTTGTGTACTACTATGGAAAGATACCTCCCTAGCTAAGAGGGAGTATTGATGTTTCAGCATCGAGCGGACCTTCTCCTAGATTGGGCTGCAGACCAAGGGAGATAGGATACATTTATCATAAAGGTGCACTTGTGGTAAATGGGCCCAGACGTAGTCCTTCCTTGATCATGACAAGGAGTAATATGGACTCTAGGTGCTTGAAATGCTTTCCATGTGTCAGTTAGCATCAGGCCGACATTCACTCACATGTGTGTACTTGTGGTGAAAGATCCTGGTGTGGTCTTTGTCCTAGTCATGGTGATTTGACAAGGAACAATAAAGACTCAAGATGCTATATGCTATTACATGCGGAGCCAAAGTGAGTCTAATCTTAGAGAGAGGTAATTGGCTCAGAGGGAGAGCCGCAGAAAGAGTTTTCTCCTCGGTTCAAGTGGGAGAGAGATGTCTCCCAAGACTGACAGACAAGTGTCATGAGTCTAGGGTGAAGTTTGTATACTTCAAAGACAAGCTTGGCATGTTGCAGAATGTCTCTCTCGTTGAGAGGGAGTGTTGATGTTTTGACAACATCGGGAAGACATTCTCTTAGAATAATAATTAATAATATAATTATTGATTATTAAATATCATATATAATAAGTAAATGATAATAATAAATAGTTGTTGATTATTCAAGTGACGCATCCTTTCATGGATGGTCACCATATGTTCCCTATATATGGAACACTCATCATTGTAATAATACATTGATCATATCTCATATGAAGAAAAATCAACAAAAACTTCACCACAGGGGTCCGACCCTCTCCTTACACTAGTGACGGGGGTCTAGCAGCCTTTACGACCTTCTTTTATTGACTGTGCAATAGGTCTTCTTCAGGAACTGCTCTGATACCATGTTGAATTTAGCTCAAGCATGTAGTTTATTTTCCATTTAGCATTTACTTGAACCATAACCACTGCAACAACACTACACTAGCTACAGTAAACCAAGATCACAAGAAGAATAACCATGCACAAAGGACACCAAAATTTATCCTGAGAAAACCCTTCTCAACCAAGGGAAAACACCAGCAATCCCATTGCTATATTCCCAAGAGAAGAACCTCTCTCCATCGAGAATATAGGTGCCAACAAAGGTGGCCCTCAAGACAAACTGTATCACACAATAGGGTGCTCYTATAAACAAGAGGGAAGGTGCCTAGGAAAGAGTGCGCACTTCAACCCTTCACAATTTCAGACCATGCGTTGAGTTAGTGAGAGAGATGATCCACAATGGGGATCTATCTCTTATTTATACAAGACTTAACCCAACCAATAGACATGTCACTTGGCACAATAGGGCCGACCTGTACAACTAGAAAATATAATTAATCTTTGACACAATATTAATTATCTTTACATGGTGGGGTCGACTTGTACCCTTTACAACACAAATTAGGGTTTTACCAAAGTCTTACTCTCTGACAATATAGCAAAGGGATCTCACACATCCTCTAGTGCTCTGCCACTAGGGACACATCCACCTGTTCTTAGCCATAGGGACGTCACTCTCAACAGATCAACTTAACTAAGTCCATAGGAGTACCATCTGGAGAGCCATCTCAAGTCGACTCAACTAAGTCCATAGGAGTCTGACAGGAGACCATCTCAAGTCGTCTCAACTCAGTCCAGAGGAGCATGATAAGAGACCACACGTCATCTCAACTCAGTCGAGAGGAGTATGACACCCATCACATGGGCTCTCTCACAGATCGTCTCAACTCAGTCCAGAGGAGAATGACCTGGAGAATGCCTCATGAAGCTGCAAATAACAACATGGAGATCACAACACATTCTCAAATCTCTGCTTGAAACCCTCTCATCATGCCTTCCAAAAACTTGTCATATTTCCACAACCAAGATATTCACATTACAAAGACAGGATTTGAATGTCTTAAATTTGGGGGGTTATCAAAGTTTTTCTTCAACTTCCCTATGCTTGTCATCTTTTTTGTTTGACATCTCTATATCATTCTTGCCTAGACTTTGCTTACTGTGTCTCAAACATTTCTGAAGGATTGAGCCCTCTTGAGAGTGTTATCATCTTTAAACACATTCATCATTGAATGAAAACCCTTTGCTTCTCTTTGCTTGCTTACATATTAGTTTAACCTAATTCCAAAGCATAGTAGATAAGATAAGATTAGACAATTCTATTGATATCCAACAAAAAACCACATATAGGTCAATGGGATTGCTAAGTATAATAGTATCAATACACTAAGGGAGATCAAGGGCCACTCCTATATAAAAGCCAAAAGTAGATCTAGTCTCTACTGGCTACAAAAGAAGTGTTGTTGGGAAAACTAGAGTGAAACATGGACTGCAGAGGGCCAAAAGCCAAATACTTTGGAGAGATGCCTCCAAAGAGGGTATAAGGGGATGGAAAAAAGCCTCAGTGCCCCTGGAACCTACCACTTGATGAGGAGAAAACACTGCTCTCGTGGAGGTCATTAACCTTTTTATATGTGTCTTTCCTAACATTTGAGGCCAAAGAGACAAAACTCATAATAGAAGATTGTCTAGAAGAGATGATACACTACAAGTCTCCTTGTCTCAAGGAAGTGGGTTGCTACTGCTTTGTGGAAGTGGAGGGTTGCATGCTGGAAAGGTGAGCCTTGTCTTGGGGTTTGAGTCAACAACTCTACAAGGGTCTTGTTGGTGGAGGACATGGGGCCCCTCAAGGTCTCATATATTTGGATTTTGCTTGAATGATGCTATTTTCTACTTGCCCCTTAGAGCCCATGTCTATTGGGAGCATTGGAAAAAGGATCTAATCGTTCGAGTAGTGTCCAATTGGGGGGTTGTAATATGCGAATTGTATATCTAAATTTAATAAATAAAATGTGATGCCCACTGTTGGGGGACATGGATAGAGATGGGGGCTAAGTAATCCACAAGAGAGGGGAGGGTCTAAGAAAATGTCTAAGAGAGGGGTCCAAGGGGGAGGATTACCCATTTATATTAATCCAAACCCACTTCTTAAAATTATTGTTGGTGTATGAACCTTCTAATTTCTCATTGAGTGTTCCCAAAGCCAATCATTGAATACATGTAAGAGGGTGGGTGTGAGAAGTCACATCCCATAGTTATTGGGAGCATGGGGCTGAGTACAATCAACTTGGGGAAGAGTGTAAGTCAAGCAAGCAAACAAAAGAGAGAAAATTTGTATGGCCAAGGGGGCAGAATTAGACAGTCATGTTTTTGCATGGGAAGCAGTTTTTACATGCAAATTTTGTGACAACAAGGGAGAGCAGAGTGCTGGAAGTTGGAGGAAACCATGGTGGACATGTTAGTAGCTGTTTGGAGCTGTTGAAGACTGAAGAAGCAAGTTCTTAGGCTTGTAGAAGAATCAGGTTGTTAGGCTTGAAGAGTGAACTCATGTGTGTGAATTGCACTGGAGCAACAAGCTTGCTGGTGTTTTTTTTCTTGGTAGTTTTCCTAGTAATGAGTTCCGTTGAGTTTTCCATTTGTGAGATTCTTGGTTACTTGTGCTAGAGAGATCCTGATAAACAAATGGGACGCTCGATGGACTGAGAGCAGTGAAGGGGTACATTCCTTGCGTTGGGTAGGTCGAGAGGAAGAGAGCTAGAGGAAATTCAGGATAGCTGTAGAAGAATGCCAGTGGGTTTGGGGATTATCTGAGCTGTGAGTGGACAATGAGAGACACCCTCTTTTGTGGATTCCTATCCCCAGCCCAGGGGTGACTTGTTGTTGAGATCTGGAACAACAAGTCCATGGTTGGGTGGTATGTCCATCCCAAGTAGCTGGTTGCACAACTGTTAAAAAGGATAAGTGTTTTGTCTTTTCTCTATGTGGTATTATGAGTTTAATTTACTGTGCATTAGTTCAGTGAATGAGACTGATTTATATGCTGTTGTAATGAGTTATTAGCTGCATTCATGCGTTATTTCAACATGCTGTAGATGCATTTAGATAATGGTTAAATCTGTATGATTAAGTAACTGGTAAGCTACAGGAATTTATTTAGCAGAAAATTTTATTTTTATGTGTATTCCACAAGTAACATTCCTCAGTTAAGTTGGGGGATGTTACAGATGTTAAAATAATGTAATTGCGAAGAGTATTCTTATTCTTATTGTTATTTTATTCATAGGATTAATCCCCATTGTGGATTAATCATGTCGGTAATTGTATTAGGACCAAATCCCCTTTTGCGGATTGGTCAACAGACAATTGTAATAGGCAGAATAAGAAG